>CM065388.1:6075000-6215000 GCA_033060915.1 Euryodendron excelsum
TGCTAAATCCTCCCCCTACTACACTCAGCATCTATTTTACACCATCTGTGCGAGTGCTCCACCTAGTGTGTCTTGAAGAATGAATGCAGTAAATGACAGTAATATTAAAAAGCATTTGTGCAGCTAGACTATGTACACCAACACCCAATACTTTATCTTGAAATCCTCCTATTCAAGCAAATTAGCATGACTTCAATATCTACTGATCGCAAATTATGTCCAGTGGAGCTATTCAACTAGTATACATAGGATAGATACATAGGCTATAAATAAGGTAAAGGAATCATAAACCTGTAATATGAAGGTTTCCTATTGCCTGCTAATATTACAAAGAACCTTAACTCACATGGAATAGTTTCACATGGTCACCACAGACAAAGTAAATCAAACATGGTGTCGGAAATCCACCTTCCAGCCACTAACCAACAAGGTTTGACCACAATAGTGGGATGCAAAAAGTGAACTAGCTAATAAGAGTCCACTTCTTTTGAAAAATCAAAACAGAAAGGAAACCTAACCTAGAGCATCCATTTACCTAAAAGAAATGCCTTGTCAAAGAGGGAAAAAAAAAGCCCTTCAGGATTTTTTACTACAACTATGCCACACTCCAAATGAACCCCTTGGTCTGCATCTCTGTCCATTCAGCATGCAAATAAGCCCAATCCAGTGGGCTTACCTGCTTATGACCTAATCATAAAAATGAATTTATCAATAAAAGTAACCTAATCATAAAAATATGCACTTTTATAGCACAGAAAATTTGAAGTAAAAGTTTGACAATAACCATGTGAACAATTGATGTAGGCTATAAGAAGGAACATTGATCTAGGCTATAAGAAGGAACAATTGATGTAGGCTATAAGAAGTTCAAGGAAAAGTAAATTTAAAGAAATGGCGATATTCGAAAATTGAAATGATTTCAAGATGGGGCCTAAGGGAACCATGCATAGTGAAGTTATTAATTTCTCAATTTCTATGATTTTATTTCATCTGATGTTTAAAAATATGGCCTGTTCAATAAAGTGGACGAGAAACCTGGTCAAGGGTCCGTAATTCAACTGATGGACCAACCAGAACTGTATCATCACATCATAGCGATGTGCTTTAATAATACCTTTTTCTTCTTTTTTGTTTTCCTTGGTGCATGAAAATTTTCCATTGGCTTAGCTATTAATGTTCTTAAATTGTTCAAAATCGTCGTTCTACTATACCAAATGTTCCTAAAATCAGTGAATATCTATATAACAGGAAATGAAGGGGGAAAAAGGTCAAAACCCATAAAACACTCGACACATGACTCTAGGTTTAAGAACTCTTAAAACTTGCGATGTTTTTGGATCTTGGATTTGTGGAGGGAAACGAAAAGGAAAGAGAAAAGATAGGAAAAGAAAATTAAATAAAATTAAATAAATAAAAAATATTTTGTTTGGTTACTCATAAAAAACGAAATTCATTTCTCTTCCATTTTCCTTTTCCTTGACAAATCCAAGATCCAAAAATAGCAATCACGAAAACAAATTAAGACACAATTAGCCTTTCTCCTTCAGTACTGCCAAATCAAGAGATCAAAAGGAAGCAACAAACTATCCCTACTAATGCTTACATAGTTACATATACCACCATTTTCTTTATTATTAAATATCTAAAATTATTCTCTCACAAATTGGAGAGCAATAGAGATACTGGAAATGGAGATGCCAAGACAGAAAAATATATACAAACATATTATACATAGACAGAAAGAAGAACGAGACCTGGCGAAGGGAAAGTAATGGTTAAGCAATAGAACTGTAGTCCCGATCAAAACATTTTTGCTTCCAATTAGGGACGATCGAACTGTCTTTCCCAAGACAGAACGATGAAACCGACTGTCTGAGACAGCATTAAGATTGAACATATCAAGATATATACAAACTACAAACACATTGCATAGATATAGATATATAGAGATAGAGCGAGAGAAGAGAGAGAGAGAGAGACCTGGCTAAGGGAAGATAAACGTTGAGAAATTGAACTTTAGTCCCGATCACAACATTTTTGCTTCCAATCAGCGAAGATAGAACTGTGTTTCCAGCCCTAGCACTGCGTTTCTTACATCTGTGTAGAAATTCAGATCCATGTTCACACATACAGCACAGTAATAGAGATAGGATGCCTCGCCAGTCGCCACAGAAATTTTCAGTCGCAGTAAAATGTCCGGTCTGCCCTTGAGTTGGCTGCCTTTTGCTCTTGATTTCGGATAAAAAAGGGTAACACTGTAAATAAAAAATTCATATAAAATTTATTATTAAAATAATGTAATTGAATAAATTTTTTTTTAACTAACTGGATGTCTGACCTAACTTGTAAACATTTTGACTAATTTCATAATTTGTGTAGTCCTCTCATTTTGTACAAATTAAATATTACTAAATCAAATACTTTGAAAAACTCTTATATTTAGTAAGAGCCGAACCCCTAACTTATTTTTTAGAGGGCATGAATTTTGACCAATTAGAATACCCCAGTTGATTTATTTATTTTGAACTTATTTCCTAGCTCATTGAGGGTTTGGAGGAGAACTGAAATATATTGGAGAGTAAAATTAGTTACATCTTTTTTGGATAATTTTAAAAAATAAAAAGAAAAGTGAATAAAGAGGTGAGAGACCCCAACATTTTGAGCATTTTTATTTTCCTCCATTCCCTTCCAAAATTGGGAGGAAAAAGAGTGAAAGTCAATTACTTGTTATAATTTACAAGTAACAACTCTCATTTGGAGGAAAGAGGGAAGAAAAAAGTGGATTTTTCATCATGTATGCTACCAAAATGATCTTTTAGTTACCATTAAGCAAACACCTGTTTTGAAATACTGTCATTCTATCCAACTCCTGCAGAAAAATAGATAATATATAAAATGAAATCCAAGGATTGTACACTTGCGAGATTAAATAAACTTAAGAAAAATCAAATCATAGCCTTGGAAGAAAACTTGGTGTGCAATAGAAAGTGTAAAATATCACTTCGGGAGAAACTAGGTTCCCATCCTAATTGTCCTCCAAATGAGAGTTGAGTCCATAATACCCAAACCAGAAACCCTGAGCAGAGCTGAGACCAGGGTTGTCTGGGATGGGGATGGGAACTGCAGCAAATTCTCACTGAAGCAAGGCACTTTCAACAAGATTGAACCACAAAAAACCTTGTAAACCGAGTTCAAACTGTTCTTTAAAACCTAGCCACACCATCCCAACAATGAAAAGAGTCGTCGAAAACCATTCACCAGTGTCCATTTATTTTTTTTTTCCCCTTGCTTTTGGAGCAAGTAGAATGTCGAGCCATAGCCTCCCCATAAAAATTGTTGAAACATGTTTACCAACCAAGAGATGATTTAAAAGGTTTACATGTTCATCAAAGTAAAGTAAGTCTTCTGCGATTTAAACATCATCGAAGATAAATCAGTTCTCCAATTTCAAATGGTAAATTGAAACACAGCAGCCCAAAAAAACAAAGGAGAGATCACTTCCATCAAGCATGGATTCCAGACAAGGAATTACAGATCTCAAACCAAGAAGGAAGTCAAATAGAAATGGCAGCTGAAAAATTGCGACCAACAGCTTGAACCTTACGCCATTATTTTTGCAGATCTCACGTAGAGGCTATCCACGACCTTGCCAATATTTGAAATGGTCTCCAGTGTTGCTGGGTAGATTGCATCTGGCTTGGGATCGTCAAAGATAATAAGGCATCCAGCACCTTGATCTAAGGTCCCCGCAAACTTTTTATCAAGGATCATCTGAGACAATTTCTTCTCCACATGGTCTACAGGTAGTTCAATCAGCTCAGCAATATGAGCAATTTCGACCCTTGAGAAAGGCTCAATCAACCTGCAAAGGTTCTGCTCCAGCAGAGTATCGTAAAGGGAAGACAGGTGTCTGTGTACAATGGGATCCTCCTCAAGCTGTGCCCTGAAATCCCGAAGTGCAGTCTCAAAGAGCTTCAGAGAGCGTTGTGCGTGAGCACGGGCAACAGCTTTCATTGCATCAACTTCTGGCCCCTGATATTGTAATCCCACCTTGGCTGATGATAATATTCCCGCCACATCATCAGCCTGGCTCACCATGATTTTGCACAGCAGCATATACTTGAGACTATATATTGCCCGAGGATCTTCAAGAGCATTGAAAGCTTCGAATGCTTCATAGAAATAGCTGTAAGCAGTTTTGTAGTCCTTCTCTTCCGCATGAAGAATCCCACTCTGCAAATCTATAGTACCCTGCTGATCTGGAGGCACGTAAATAGCATTGGCCGCAGTTCTTGCTGCAGTGAGCGCGGCCTTGGCTTTAGGAAGGTTTCTCAGAGAGAAATGGAGCTTACTCTCCAATAATTCTATGTCCACAAGGAGCAGCTTGTCATCTAATCTTCTCACTTCCTTGATTAGGCCAGAAAGAAGGGTTAATGCCTCCGAATACTCCTTGCTTTCCATCAATAGAGCCGCAAGCCTTGCCTCAACTCGTTGACGAAGGAATGTTCGTTTCTCTGCACGAGTCCACTGCACCATTTCTTTGCAAAGAGAGATCTGGAGATCTGACGTTCCTGGTATTTTAGCTACAGCATCAATTATGCCACGAACAATTTTCGCAGTTTTCGCCTTGGGGATCAAGGAAAAGAAAGGCCTTAGTTGGGTCAGAAGGCCTCTAAGTTCCTCCGCTCTGTTCTCTTCTCTAAGAAGATCTGAGAGATTAGAGATGGCCTTTTCTTTTATCCGTAGTGCTTCAGAAGAAGATGAAGGGTTCTCAAGTATGCGATAAAGGATAGAGATGGCCTCAGATGGTGTTTTGGCTTCTTCAGCCTCACTTAGTGATTCAGTGGTTGCTGGAAGATATGATGAAGACATGGTCACTGCCTTTATAGTCCTGCAAATTTGAAATAATTGAACAATTAGGTAGCAAATAAATAACTTGCATCACAAATTATCCTACCAAAATATTGTCATCCCACAAATGATGCAAAACTCAAACGATAGATACAGTTCCCAGCTTTGACTGATATGAAAGGCGGCTTTGTTCAACCTTCAGAAATGAGTTCCCAAATTAATCATTTTAAATGCAATGCGAGTAACAAAATTATTTTTTTTTAATCAGAAATAAACAGATGCATTGACTGATCTTACTGTTTTTGATAATACCAAAGACTGAAGCAACATTTAATAGTGTCCTATCCCAAGTGGCAATCCTAATTTTTCATTGAATGGTAAGCAAATTGAGGCCATAATTGAAAGTATCATTCAGTTTTCCAGCATTAAAATGTTGCTGCACTTATATATGTCTCTGTGAAGACAATTTTCTAGGAGAACATTTGACCAAACACCTGGACCACTCCAGCTTCCAGCACCAAACTTCTTTTCACCCTTATTCAAACATTTCAAAATCTGAGCATCTTACATCTTATCATCAAGGGACAGAAAAGTGCCTACAAACAAGCGTAGGCACTTGTTTTTAAGAAGTGCCCAGAAAGAGATGCCTTCTTTCTAAGAAGATCAATGCCATGCTGTCCACAAACAATTGGAACAAACACGTGTAAACCTAGGTTACAAAAAAACCCAATCTCCTCGTCACCAAGAAACCTAGCTACATGCCGTGGTGACTTGTGAAGGATATACATAAGGATTCTTAAAGGTTATTCAACTGAAACATCTTAATTCTGTCTGATTGATGATTCTCTTCATGGAGTAACCAACTCTTGACCAAGAAAGACCACATAAGACTTGGTGTACACTGATGAAATGTAAACTTCCATTTCCTTTCATGACCAGTGAACCTAACTAAATAGTTGTGTGTGCATGGTCTGAAACAAACAAATATACAACAGAAACAGTCTTCCACAGGGGAAAAGACCCTGACAGAAAACCTTTTGCATACTTCCAAATTTGTGGCACTTCAGAAAAGCACTGCATAAAACCACACCTCAATATGCTCATGCAGCACTTGAAAGCAACCCCAAAAGATTGGACTTCTTGTCGCACTTGTAAGTGCAGCAAAAGGCTTAATTAGGGTGCTTAAATCTTCAAAGAATAAAAACAGATAAACACTTATCCAAAAAGTATACAAATAATAATAGATAAAATCCTAGATTCCATATAAACAATAATGTTGTGTTTGGCAACTTGGATTTGGATTTAGGTGTGGATTTACAATCCTTTGATTCGAAATATCAAGATTTCAAATATATGGATTTTAAAAATAATCTGTTTGGTTAAAAAAATATGAATACAATGATTTGAGATCACAGATTTTGAGTACCCCTTGCATATTATAAAATCTCTAATATATACATACATATACAGACAAGTATACAAAACACTGTGTTTGTGAGTGTGTATATAAACATACAAGTTTAACATTATAGCTACATACATATAAAATATATACACATCTCATGCATAAGATGTTATCTACCTGCTAGGAGGCCAAAAAGCACTACAGAAATCATTGGGAGTGGCCAGCTTAGCATATGTGTTAGGGTTGAGAGAGAGAGAGAGAGAGAGAGAGAGATCAAGATCTACGTTCTTAAACATCGTGTAGTAGAGGAAGTGGAGAAACTGGTGACAGAAAACATGAAACGAAGGACTGGTCACGAGGAGTCGGCAATTTGTGTCATTACAGAGGATTTGAGAAACAACACCTATATTGGTGTAATTTCAAATCCCTCATTGAGCATCCAATTGAGCTACCACGGATTTGGGCTCCGGATTTCAAATTTGTCCATCTTAAGTCCCCGTATCCAAATGTAGCCTAAGGTTGCATTCTGAAATGTGGATTTGGGTATGAACATGGATTTGAAATTTGTAGATTTCAGATATCTAGATATTTGCTAATTTTGAAATAAACGAATTTCAAAAATATAGTATGGGTATTGAATTAATTTTGAGAAGGATTTAAAATCCATGGATTTCAAATAATTTGTTTGGATCAGAATACACTTGAAAGACTTGAATTTAAGAAATTCATTATTAAGGGAGCTAGAATCATTCTTGTCGTCTAGGGAGGATTAAGCGTACCCCTACCAAGTATCTTGTACAATATACTATATTTTTCACAATCACAATGCAATAGATGATTTATGATCACCATGTTATGTGAGTCAGATTTTAGATCTATGTGATCATTCCTCACATAGACATTTCTTCTGGTGAGCTAAAAAAATAGTTCACCCAAGCACGGACATGGTCAAGCTTCAGGCTACAACACTTGCAAACCAGACTCCTGGCTTAATAAATTATACAATAACCAGAATACCCGACTTTTAAATAACAATACAAAATTATGTACTGCTCAAAATGTGAACCAAATTTTAGTAAATTTGAAAATATTAAAGTGTCAAATTGTGCATATTCTACATTTAAGACATCTAGGCAGTAACAGTAAACAATTTCCTTTATAATTGGACTTTTTTATCACTTCTCAGAACTGTTCAACTACACCTGCTCTGCTACTTGCAGTCACAATGATGTTCACAGAACAAGATAAGCTTTATAAGATCTATATCAAATCCATTCCCATGACGTAAAAAGGCATCATTAAGCAACCAAAACCAAAATAAAAGGAAGAAGAATGAAGTCTAATTAATAGAAATCCGTAAAAAGAAAAATGCTGCGCCAAGGATATGATCAGATGAGTCTTATGGTACAAAGAGGTCACTTATAGATGATTCTATATTGGTGCATCCAAAAGATGGCTTCAAAAAGCAAAAAGTTAAAGCATTTTACACCTACAGATGAGTGGAGTATAGAACAGCTTTACTGCACAATTTACTGGACCTGGTTTTATTAGAAGAAGCATCCACCGACAGCTACCCAGAGAAGTTAAAAAGACCAAAATATTGTAGAACATAAAAACTACTGCCCCCGATCACTTGGTATCAACTACAAAGATAAATTTTCACCGGCTAGCATTTATTCTCTACATTCTGCAATGATTGGACAGCTTGTCTTAGAATCTTCACCTATTACTGATGCTTTTGTCTTTGCGCCATACAACCCCATGACTCAAACCACGAGTGCAATCATTATTTTTGCAACTCTCCCTAAACTACAGAATGGTATAAAACTATGAATCAATGAAAATGTACTACATTAAAGTAGCGAAGAGGTTATTCACAATTGTAATTCACTACATTACTGTCATCTAGAAGAAATGAACTTTTGAAGTCATGAACCAAAAGATTCTCTGAATTGATATAGAAAATAGCGTCAACATGGGTTAGAATACAATTTCAACCAATCTCGCAGCAAAAAATGAAAATCCGAATGGTTATAGAGCAATAATTCTATAATTTTAACCAATATCAAGTATTAAGTACTCCTAAACTTAATCAAAATTCTACTTATTTCGTAGTTCCAAGTCAATTATCCAAACATAACATGTAACAGTTTTTGTTGTTGGAGATCAAAGACAGTGGATTTGGAAAATAACACCTAATCAGTAAGCGTAGTTACAATCCACAGAAAAATACCTAAAATTATGAAGGAACCGAATGCAAAACCCTAGCTTTGTGGCATCCAAAAATTTCTAACGTACGTATCAAATTATTTCGATAGAAATAAGGACCAGAAATCTACATATACACCGAACCTTAGATTGGCAAGATTTGAAAGCAGATACAAAGCCCCAGCCGATTGCAGATCAGGAAGAGAGGTAAAGAGAGAGCCTTATGCACTTATCGATGTGAAGATATAGAGAGAGAATATAGAGGCTGGCTCAACTCACAAGTCAAGTGTTGCCTGTTTGGAATTGTGAATTATACACCTTCGGATGGAAAGGAGTCGTAGACGGACGTCTCAGATCTCCTCGACGCTCTCGGTGTCGTAGCTATGCTTTAATGTGGGCAGGACTACCCCATGAAGTTTGTACCATCTTTACTTGTACGACACATGGCAACCAAAACCGTTAATAGGTCACAAAAAATCCACGAGGTAAATACCACCTGTGTTTTCATGTACTATCCCAGTTAGGGAGTGATATCCACAACCGCAGTTATTGGTAAGAGTCCTCTTCCAGTCATGATATGTTGTTACCTTCTATATAATGGTGTTCCACACTGAAATACTTCAATTTTAACGGACAGTAATTAATACTACCTTAACATTTAACATATGTCATCCTCGCCCTCGCCCCTATGGATAGGCCAAAGCCTGTGTTTGTAAGTCTGGCCCAAATTTTTTTAAAAAATTTAAACAAAATAAAAAAATGCAAAACCCGACCGAAGCCCACCAAAACTTGGTACCCTTTTTTTTGGGTAGGATATGTGCAGGAGCTAGCCCATATATCTATTAAAAAGTATTATCACTTAAAATTATAAAGTCATCTACGAAAGATTTTATCGCACTTTTATTGAGGTCAAAACTTAAGTCTCACCCTATATTCTAGGTCCTAAAAAAGGTCCACATTTATTTTGTTGTTTTATTCATGTGTGACTAGAGATGGCAACGGGGCATGTTCGGCTAAATCCTATTCTTCCTAATAAAAAAACTCCACCTCATAATTTTTTCCAAACATGTCACAGATTGAACTTCTCTACCTCATTCTTGTTCCAATTAAGTTAATCAAGGTTGGAGTTGAAACGAGTTAAATCCATATAAAATCTCAAGATAGAATCAATTCTTCAAAAATAAAAATAATGTAAAGTATACATATACTAATACAATATAAAATCGATAAAGAAAGAAGTTAAATTTAATTGTAAGAAGCAACATTAAAATCCTAATATTTTATTTATATACTAAAAATATTTTAAATTATTAAAATATAAAATGAGTGTTTAGGAATTTCTTTATATAATCGAGACAAATTCGGAATAGGGTGACATAAATTCTATCCCGTCTTAAACTTGCTTTAGGTTATATTTTATTTTCCATATCCCACTCCTAATCCATTTATTTATAAACCCAAACTATTCCTATTATAAGTAGGTTGAAGCAAAGTTTAGATTTTTCGAGTCAAATCATCATCTATATGTATAACTAACGATACTAAGATTACCTTGTTTGTTTCATATAGCTCCAATTTACTTACAAACATGTTATGAAACTAAAGATATTGGTAGAAAGAAAAAAAATTCACCTTGTCCACATATAATGCATTTCGCAATTTGGACAAAAGGTTTATCATAGATTTTTAGCAAAAGATATCGAAGCCACTATAATTGCTTTCATAACCCATGAATCCCATGTTTAAAATATTTTCTTATGAAAGGAAGAATTATGAGTGCACCCATTTCTGAAGTTGTGAATTTATAAAACATCTAGAAATATGTATGAGCAAATCTATAGAAGCAAATGGCATAACACACAATTTTTAAAATATAATAGTAATAATTGTAGTTCAGAAGATCAATTATTTACTACTTTACTAAATCAATTGACGTGGCTTTTTCGTCTCTATTATTTTTTAAACCAAAAATTAAGTTTTTTTTAGTCTTTTCTACCCATTTTTTATTTATAGAAGACTTTTCTACAAATTTTTAAGTTAGACTTTGGACTTTTTTTTATTAGAAGAAGGAAAATAATAAGTTGTAAGCCAACTTAAGGAGTGTTTAGTTACCTAGCTTATAAGTTATAAACTATAAGTTATAAGTTATTTCTAAAAAGCTACGTTTAAAAATATATTTTTTTGAAAAACGTGATTAAACATAATTTGTGTTTTTAAGCTACTCACCCAAATACATTTTTAAAAAGTCATAAGTATAAGTCATAAACTACTAAATAAGTTACGTTCAAACACTCCTTTAAAAGTTGATTCGATGTTGCCATTACTAGTATTTTTCATAGTGTATTTATCAGTTATTCACATGTTTATTTACTTCATTTATTTTTATTTTATATATATATATATATGTGATGTATGGGATGACGGCGGCTTATAGCCGCTATCCCTTCCGCAGCCCCCTCCCCCCTTACTCTCTCTCTCTTCTCTTTATCTCTATAAATAGAGAGGCCTAGAGAGCCTCTCAGCAAAGAAAAGAAAAGAAAAGAAAAAAAAGAAGAGAGAAAAGAAAAACGAAGAGAGAAATCAGAGAGAGGAAAGAGAAGAAAGAGCTGTCTAGGTGAGTTGTAAATATCATGTTGTATTATTATTTTATATTGGCAATAAAGTTTTTGGTGATCCAGAAGATCAACCCTAAATATTCCTGAAGAATAAATATGATAAATATTTGATAGTTCCTGAAGAACTATTCACGATATCTACTTTGTGTTAATTTATTTTCTCCAGCTTATATTCTTTACTTTTATAACACGTTATCAGCACGAGACTTTAAGTACTTTGTGATTTTCTTTACATCATGATACTACTTTTTCTGTGTAATTTATCTTCATTTTGAATTCTTTACTGTGCACTCAATTCGCGTGAATAGTATGAACAGTAATTCACTATTGCGATGAATAGTATTTATTTTAAAACTTTGTTGCTTTATTTCTCTCAGATCTTGCATTATTTGTTTATAATAGTTAGAGATCTGGAATCCATATTTCAATATCTTTCCATAGACATGTGACTTGACTATATTTTGATGTATGGATTGAAAGTTAGAATAAAGACAGAAATAGTAATATTATATATATATCGATGCATGTTACTATTCATGAATAGTGATGAATAGTATTGAAATAGTAAAATATAATATAAAATGAAATGAATAGTGCATTGATTTTCGTTTAATTATTTATACATCATACCTTATTTAAGCTTATTGTTTTGTATGGTCTAACATTGTAAAAATGTCAAATCTGGCCAAATTGGAATTTGCCGCTCTTGATATTTCTGGCGATAATTATTTATTATGGATCCTTGATGCTGAGATCCATCATGCTGCAAAAGCAATTAAACAAACAATAGTGGAGGAAAATGACGCATCCCAGTAGGATCGCGCAAAAGTTATGATTTTCCTTCGCCATCATCTTCATGAGGAACTGAAATCAGAATACCTCACGATAAAAAATCCATTGCTCTTATGACAAAATTTAAAGGAAAGATACGAGCACCAGAAGACCGTAATCCTCCTAAGAGCAAGATCTGAATGGATGCACCTGAGGTTGCAAGATTATAAAATTGTCAGTGAGTACAACTCTGCATTATTTAAAATCAGCTCACGATTAAAATTATGTGGAGACAAGATTACTGATGAAGACATGTTAGAAAAAACATTCTTTACATTTCATGCCTCGAATGTGCTCCTGTAGCAGCAATATCGAGAGCGTAGATTTAAGAAATATTCTGAATTAATATCCTGTCTTCTTGTGGCTGAGCAAAATAATGAGTTGTTACTAAAAAATCATCAATCCCGACCTACTGGTTCAGCTCCATTCCCGGAAGTGAATGCAAGCTCAATTAGCAGACGTGGTCACAGACGTGGTCGTGATAATAGCAGAAATAATAGTTGCAATCGTGGACATTATCGTGGAGGTTATCATATGAGATTTAAAAATACCACACCATACCACCAGCAGTGGAATAAATATGAAAAGGGGAAAGGGTTACAGAATCAACCTCTTCCTAAGAAATCTGAAGATACTTGTTATAGGTGTGGGATGAGAGGCCATTGGTCACGTACATGTCGTACGCCCAAACATTTGAGAGAGCTTTACCAAGCCTCAATTAAAGATAAAGAAAAAAATACAGAATTGCATTTTACAGATTTTGATGGCCAAGTTGATATTTCTCATCTTGATATTTCAGATTTTTTTGAAGATGCAAATGGAAGAATAGACCATTTAATTGGTGATGGAGATGTCCACACTACTTAATTTTCTTGTCTATTTGTTCTAGTTTATGTTGTTTCTGTTGGGGACTGCGGAATTTCCCACGACCTGGCTATAGTGTATACGCATGCTAATAAAAATTCTGATCTGATTAGCATAGCCTAATCTACGTGATTAGAATCGTACCTTCGAGATCTCTCTAGTTTAATCCCGAAAACAAGAATCAGCACCAAGCACGAATCAGCAAGCTCGAACTCAACCTTCGGACTTCTGCTGTATTCCTCGTACACGCCTTGCTCTATAGAGAGTGGGCTCGCTGCTGCTAGGGTTTCTCTTCCTCACAAAATCGTGTATCTCTCAATTATGTGTAGAGTGTCTAACCCTAGCAGCTCTTAGAGCGCGTATATATATAGGCTACAACAGGGACCATAGGATTAGTATAATTAGGGCTTCCTACGCAAATAAGGACTCCTAATCCAACCAGGATTAGTCTTTATTTACGTAAATTATAATTCATACCACTAAGGAATTATAATTGCACTCCCTGTTATACTAGAAATTATATTTCGAGCTCCATATTATTAAATGCTTATTTATCTCCCCACGTTAAGATTACAGATACCCGTCTATTAAATTAAATTACTGACAATTAAATTTAATGGACTTATTTAATTCCTTGAGACCTTCCACTTAACTTATTTGATATGTCGGATTCATAATCCACCTGCAGGGTTTGACATAATCAAAACTTATAAGCATCCTCAATGGGGTATCATCAATCCCTATACGGGAACGTAGATTCCATCAATAATAAATATTCACCATACACGTAATGTCATTGTCCAACTCACTGAGTTTATTGACCCTTAAAGAATCTCACTCTTCTATGAATCAAAACAATAAATACTACATGCACGTGTCTATTTATTATATTAGGATTAAGAGCATAAGCACTCATAATAATCATGAGGTATTAATTGTTTTATATAGTCAGTATAAAAACAATTACCCCAACACGGTCCTGTTCAATACACACAAAGTGTACCAGTGCAAGGAGTTGGAACTATACCATTCCCCACAGTCAAGACAGACCTATTAAAACCTTGTACTACAGTCCTACTGATGGTGTGTCCATTTCCATCTAAGACTGCGAACGATTAACTTATATTCCATAAGAACCGATGATCTGATCTTCCGTGTGTAAGTCGTACTCTACACACCAAATCATCTACTATATAGAATAAGAGACACACATGCATAATCATTAAATAAATAACGCAATGCAAACATTTCTCACACAGATTCTCATTAAAATGGAATAACTAATTTATTAATAAATACTAAAGTCACTTCACAAAGCATGTCTTTTAGTATAAATTTCCAACAGTTTCTTATCAGCTTGTGTAATGTTTCCTTCATCTGCTTGTTTTTGTAATAAATGATTATGTTTTAATTAAGCACTTTTAACATGTTATATAGATACAGGGATCATACCAACACGTTGAGTATATCTAAAATGAATGGTGAAGCCATATGTCTGGTAGACAGTGGAACAACACACACAATTCTTCGCGAGAAAAAATATTTCTCACACTTGACATTACTTGAAGCTAATGTCAAGACAATCTCTGGCACAACAAAATTAATTGAAGGCTCCGGAAGGGCCAATATAATATTGCCAAGAGGAACAAAGTTATGCATTGATGACGCATTGTATTCTACAAAATCTACAAGAAATTTGATTAGTTTTAAAGATATACGTCGTAATGGATATCATATTGAGACGACGAATGCAGATAATGTAGAACAACTCCACATTATTGCTTATATTTCAGGAAAGAAATATATATCAGAAAAACTTGCTACATTGTCTTCTGGATTATATTATACTTCTATAAAAGCAGAAGAATCACCTGTAGTGATGCACCAGAAGTGCTTTGACCCAAAGAATTTTATACTATGGCAT
The DNA here is from genome assembly GCA_033060915.1 of Euryodendron excelsum. Lineage (NCBI taxonomy): Eukaryota > Viridiplantae > Streptophyta > Magnoliopsida > Ericales > Pentaphylacaceae > Euryodendron > Euryodendron excelsum. The sequence continues at coordinate 6,089,699 of CM065388.1, forward strand.
GATCGTTTGGGTCATCCAGGGTCAACCATGATGCGTCGAATTATTGACAATTCACATGGACATCCGTTAAAGAACCTGAAGATTCTGTTGTCACATGATTATACATGTGCTGCCTGTTCACAAGAGAAATTAATTGTCAGACCATCTCCTTCCAAGGTAATTCTTGAGTCCCCATCATTCTTACAAAGAATTCACGGGGATATCTGTGGGCCAATACATCCTCCATGTGGACCATTTCGTTATTTCATGGTTTTAATAGATGCATCTACACGGTGGTCACATGTTTGTTTACTTTCTACCCGTAATATTGCTTTTGCTAGACTACTTACTCAAATTATTCGCTTACGGGCACAGTTTTCAGATTACCCAATCAAGTCGATACGACTAGATAATGCTGGAGAATTTACATCTCAAGCATTTGATGATTATTGTATGTCAATAGGGATTGATGTTGAACACCCAGTTGCCCACACACATACACAAAATGGTCTTGCTGAAGCGTTTATAAAACGGCTCCAGTTGATTGCTCGACCTTTACTTATGAAAACAAAATTACCTGTTTTTGCTTGGGGACATGCCATATTGCACGCTGCATTTTTGGTTAGAGTCCGACCAACTGCTTATCATCAGTACTCACCATTACAACTTGTTATTGGTCAGCAACCAAATATTTCTCACTTACGAGTTTTTAGTTGTGCTGTATATGTCCCTATCTCACCCCCAAAGCGTACTAAAATGGGTCCCCAACGTAGACTTGGAATTTATGTTGGTTTTGATTCTCCATCTATTATTAGATATTTGGAACCCTTAACAAGTGATGTCTTCAAGGCACGTTTCGCGGATTGTCATTTTAATGAGTCAGTCTTCCCACCATTAGGGGGAGAAATGACGCAATTAAAAAAACAACGAGAGATCAATTGGAATATTGCAACAATGTCTCATCTTAATCCTCGAACGAGTCAATGTGAATCAGAAATTCACAGAATTATTCATTTACAGACAATTGCAAATCAATTGCCTGATGCCTTCACCGACACAAAGAATGTAACAAAATCACATATACCAGCTGCTAATACTCCAGCACGTATTGATGTCCCTGTAGGACAATCTATTAGTACAGCAGCAAATGAATCTAAAACACGCTTGAAGCGTGGGAGGCCTGTCGATGCAAAAGACACGGTTCCTAGAAAAAGGAAGACACAAGAAATAATGCATAAGCAAGTTGGTGCTCCTGAAGAGAACACAATATCTAAACTTCCTGAAGAAGAGAATCCTGAAGATGAATTTCCAGAATAGAAACCTCCTGAAGAGATATCTCCTATAAGTGATATGGTACCTGAAAATAATGAGATCTCAATAAGTTATATGAATACAGGAGAAAGCTGAAAAAGAAATAAGATTGTTATCGACAACATATTTTCATTTAAAGTAGCTCTTGGTATTACCAGAAGTAATGAAGAGACTGAACCACAGACAGTCGACGAATGTCGACATAGAATTAATTAGCCAAAATGGAAAGAAGCTATTGAGGCAGAATTACACTCATTAGCACAACGTAAAGTATTTGGACCTGTAGTCCACACACCTGAAGATGTGAAACCTGTTGGATATAAATGGGTATTCGTACGAAAACGAAATGAGAAAAATGAAACAGTACGATATAAAGCCCGACTCGTAGCACAAGGTTTCTCACCGAGACCTGGTATTGACTACGATGAGACTTATTCTCCTGTAATGGATGCCATTACGTTCAGATTCTTAATTAGTTTATCAGTCTCAGAAGGACTGGATATGCGTCTGATGGACGTCGTAACAGCCTACTTGTATGGTGAATTAGATAATGATATATATATGAAAATTTCTGAAGGATTTAAAATGCCTGAAGCACATATTTCATCTAGAAGCTTATATTCTATCAAGCTTCAACGATCGCTGTATGGATTAAAACAATCTGGACGCATGTGGTACAATCGTCTTAGTGAGTATCTATTGAAAAATGGATATGTGAATAATACAATTTGTCCATGCGTTTTTATTAAGAAATCAGAATCTGGATTTGCTATTATTGCAGTCTATGTTGATGATCTGAATCTTATTGGAACTTCTGAAGAACTGACAACATCTGCTCATTATTTAAAAAAGGAGTTTGAAATGAAAGATCTTGGAAAAACCAAGTATTGTCTTGGCTTACAGATTGAGCACTTATCCAGTGGAATTCTTGTCCATCAATTAGCATATACTGAAAAGGTTTTAAAGCAGTTTTACATGGACAAAGTTCATCCATTAAGTTCTCCAATGGTTGTCCGTTCACTAGATGTACATAAAGATATTTTCCGTCCTCAAGATGATGGTGAAGAACTTCTTGGTCCTGAAGTACCATATCTTAGTGCAATTGGTGCCCTTATGTATCTTGCCAATTGTACAAGACCTGATATAGCATTCCCTGTCAACTTATTGGCACGATACAGTTCTGCACCAACACAAAGACATTGGAAAGGAGTGAAACATATACTGCGTTACCTACGAGGGACAACTGATATGGGATTATTTTATTCCAAGGAGTCACAACCTGAATTGATTGGCTATGCAGACGCTGGCTACCTTTCTGATCCTCATAAAGCTAGGTCTCAAACTGGGTATGTGTTTACTTATGGTAACACTGCTATATCCTGGCGATCAGTGAAGCAGATATTAACTGCAACTTCTTCAAATCATTCTGAAATAATTGCAATTCATGAAGCAAGCCGAGAGTGTATCTGGCTAAGATCCATGATTCAACATATTCAAGAAAGTTGCGGATTATCTACAATCAAAGGTACATCGACGATATTATACAAGGATAATGCAGCTTGTATTGCACAAATTAAGGGAGGCTATATTAAAGGTGACAGAACGAAACATATTTCTCCAAAGTTCTTCCATACACATGAGCTCTAGAAAAGTGGTGATCTTAATGTTCAGCAAATACGGTCTAGTGATAATTTGGTCGACTTATTTACTAAGGCATTACCAACTGCAACATTTGAAAAACTTGTACATGGTATTGGTATGCGCCGTCTCAAAAATCTTTCATGAAACAAATAATGTTCTTATTTTTCAGGGGGAGTTAAGTACTGTACTCTTTTTCCTTCGCTACGGTTTTTTTTTCCACTGGGTTTTTCCTAGCAAGGTTTTAATGAGGCAGTTTTAACATACCCAATAGGTCATCCCAGGAGGAGTGTGACGTATGGGATGACGGCGGCTTATAGCCGCCATCCCTTCCGCAGCCCCCTCCCTCCTTACTCTCTCTCTCTTCTCTTTATCTTTATAAATAGAGAGGCCTAGAGAGCCTCTCAGCAAAGAAAAGAAAAGAAAAGAAAGAAAAGAAGAGAGAAAAGAAAAACGAAGAGAGAAAAAACAGAAGAGATAAATCAGAGAGAGGAAAGAGAAGAAAGAGCTGTTTAGGTGAGTTGTAAATATCATGTTGTATTATTATTTTATATTGGCAATAAAGTTTTGGGTGATCTAGAAGATCAACCCTAAATATTCCTGAAGAATAAATATGATAAATATTTGATAGTTCTTAAAAAACTATTTACGATATCTACTTTGTATTAATTTATTTTCTCCAGCTTATATTCTTTACTTTTATAACAATATACGTTTTTTCTTCCCTTTCATCGTCATTTTCGTACTGTTATTGTTTTGATTTTGGAGTGTTGTCTCCTCATCCCATGCACGATGCATCTCAATTCTAACACAGACATCCCAGCACGTCTTTCTCCATCAGAGAATCAACACATTCAATACAATGCATCTCTCGCTCATTAGCTTAGTTATTTATTCATTGTTCCATTCCTTTTTATGAACAGATTCGATACAACATGCATTGTCTCTCCGATCATCAAATTCACTCATCTCCTGCAAGAACACATTTAATTGATAGGAGGAAACAATGGGCCAATTCACGACCCTGAAGAGATTCTCCGCCGCCAACCTCCCCACCACCACCACCGTCAGACGCCGCAGCGTCCGGACGAGCAAGGGATTCAACAACCTTAGGATCACAATCCTCTGCGGCCTCATCACCATCCTCGTCCTGCGCGGCACCATCGGTTTCAACCACCTCTTCCCCACCACCGCCGACGACCAACACCTCATAGAAGAAGAAGCCAACCGAATCGTCGCCGAAATCCGATCCGACGACGACCCATCTGACGAACACGACGAACCCAGCATCAGTCCCAACGCGACTTACAATTTGGGTCCCAAAATCAGCAATTGGGACAATTCCAGGAAAAATTGGCTCAACCAAAACCCCAATTTCCCAAACTACGTAAATGGGAAAGCTCGCATTTTGCTCGTCACCGGCTCCCCACCACGCCCCTGTGACAACCCGATTGGCGATCACTATCTATTGAAGTCCATAAAGAACAAAATCGATTACTGTCGAATTCACGGCATTGAGATTGTCTACAACATGGCCCATCTCGACAAGGAGCTCGCCGGATACTGGGCGAAGCTACCATTAATCCGGCGGCTGATGCTTTCCCACCCGGAGGTCGAATGGATATGGTGGATGGACAGCGATGCTTTATTCACTGACATGGTTTTTGAAATTCCACTGCTAAAATACGCCGATCACAATCTTGTTGTTCATGGGTATCCTGATTTGTTGTTCAATCAGAAGTCTTGGATTGCCTTGAACACTGGGAGTTTCTTGCTAAGGAATTGCCAGTGGTCTTTGGATTTGCTTGATGCTTGGGCTCCAATGGGGCCAAAAGGTCCGATTCGCGATGAAGCCGGGAAGATTCTGACAGCTAATTTGAAGGGTAGGCCAGCATTTGAGGCAGATGATCAATCTGCATTGATATACTTGCTGATTTCAAAGAAAAATGAGTGGATGGAAAAGGTTTTCATGGAGAATTCCTATTACTTACATGGGTATTGGGCAGGGTTGGTGGACAGGTATGAGGACATGGTTGAGAAGTATCATCCAGGGTTGGGTGATGACAGGTGGCCCTTTGTGACACACTTTGTGGGTTGCAAGCCTTGCGGGAGCTATGGAGATTATCCGGTCGAGAGGTGTTTGAGAAGTATGGAGAGGGCTTTCAATTTTGCAGATAATCAGGTGCTTAAGTTGTATGGTTTTAGCCATAGAGGTTTGTTGAGTCCTAACCTCAAGAGGATCAGAAACGAGACAACTAAACCTTTGGATTTTGTTGACCAGTTTGATATTCGACATTCAGTTATCGGAGGCAGTAGATTGCAGAAATCGTGAGTAACTCACTTGTTTGATACATTGAAGCTGATCAAATGTGATTTTGTCCATGATTTCCTTACGATTTTGAGTTTTCTCATTATTTCTTTTGTTCTGCCCATTGTATAACCATTTTTGATAATTGAATAATACAGTAGTTGAGAAGTTGGGTACTTGTTCTTGCTTCATGTACAATTCCAAATTAAGCTTGTAACTCTATTTTATGGTCCATCAAGGAACTCTGCTTGATAAGTTTGATACTGGCCCCTACTTGACTGTTTAGAGCTACCTATAGTTAACGGATGGGACATGAGATCCTTCCTGCTGTTACAGTTCAGTGCTTTGGCTTCAATCAGCTAGAGATGTAGGGATTCTCAAACAGGAGCCAATCAAACAAGTGTTTTGTGAATTGAGATTTTAAATTGCCACCATCTTCCAAGAACTTGGAACAAGAATCAGAAAGCTTGGCATGTAGATAATTTTTTTTGGTCCCATGATATCAAAGCATAATTGATCCTGCATTGAGACTAATCTAACTAAAATTTGTGATGGATCATCCAACTTCGAATACTGGAACCCTGCATCGGGCGGATATAACTTTATTCATTATGCAATTTGTAGTAGGAGCTGGCTGATTTTCTGCAAAAGTGCAATCAATTTTTAAAAAAAGGAGAGAGGGACTATAATCAACAAACTATGGAAGATACACTTCACCAGAATTCTTTAATGGAAAATTATATACAAGAAATAAAACACACATTGACAACTTGATAGATATACTAGACAATCTATGACATCTACACAAGCTTAATATAATTGCAAGATTCCATGAATTGTGTTTCTCTATCTAAATGAGGCAGACTCGGATCAAGAAAACCGATTTGACAGTGATAGGGAAGGGCACCCACCTTAAATTTTTAGGAACAAATTATGAGGACTGAGAACTCTGTTTCTTCATGAGTTGAACAAGTTATAAGCATGTCTAATTGAATTATCATCCTTTTGAAACTTGTGGAAGAAAAGTGAAATGAAGAAAAAATAATTATTTTATTTCTTTTTTCAAGCAATATTGCTGGAGGTAGATGAGAGCACAAAACCCAAAACAAAATTGCAGTAACCTCCATTAACAAACAACCGGAACAAATTTTCATGGCGTAATCTCTTGTAGAGTGAAAAAAAAGTACACGTGTTGTGCTAACTAGTGTTGGCACATTTTAAACCAGGTAAATATAAATTTTAGCTCTTTTTACAACTAAACAAAACTTCCTTTAAATCAGACATGTTAATATTTGCGAATTCCCCTCCAATTAGAGACCGACAAGACAAAAAAGCATTAAACGACAACAATAAATACTTTTATCAGGACAGTCCGGTATGATGGTTCGGCTTTACTGGTCTAAAAATGCTGGAACAGCCGGAAAGTTCCTGGAACGTAGTTGGTTCGGCTTTACTGTCTAAACGGTACGAGCCGGTATGAATAACCATCATCTATTATCTACACGTGCCCGGTAAGTTCTGCAATTTCCTTGTCCCGATCCGACGGAAGAAATTGTATCCAGGGCAGAGATTTGGTCCGTCTACAACCAAACAGTGTTTCCAACAAACTTCCCACTTGTGGCTAGCCATAACTACTAACCCCCGTTTGGATACTTTGACTAGCTGCTGTGTATATACAACCACTATTCCGTACCTAAATAAATACAAAACCAAACCAGGTTGTCTATACGCTACAATTTCGCCCCCTTTTGCTCTTCACCACCGCCCGAAGCCAAACCAGGTTCGGTTCTATTCTAATCTCATTTTTTGCAACTTTAATTGTGCTTTTCTTCACTGTAACACTGGTTTTCTTTGCTTCTATTGGTGTTTTCCTTGACCATGAGGTTGCTCTTTTTTCTGGGTTATCTCTTTGTTTTTGTCTTCTTTTCTCGTTTGTTAGACTCTGGTAAAGCTTGTAATTGAGTTCTGAATATGGTATTGCCATGGAAATTCTTGGGTAGGAGAATAATGGTTGGGTATATATTGTAATAGTGGTGTTGAGAGAGGCACCATGTTTTCAGCTTCACTGTGATGTCCCTAATGGGCTATGGAAGTTCTGTTACCTGTCTCAACTGGTTGAAGCTAAACCCTTCTTCATGTTTCCCCAATTTTTCTCATTCATGGCCATATGATTTTGATTCATCGTCTGGAAAATACATCTTGCTTGGCGCTTGGTTATTAATTAGTCCTAAAACATGTGCTGCTATTACCCGTGATCTGTAAAAGTTAATAGTTACGAGTTCAAGGAAGTCTTGCAACAATCCTGCCTAATGAACTTTATATGAGTTCCTTAAAAGGTTATGAACGTTAGAAGTTCAACTGGGAACACTTGGCCGGATTGTGGATTTTAAGTCGGTGGTGGTCGAAAATGACGATCCACTTTATTAGGTTTTGACATTTGTTAAAAAATTTGTGGCTTTGGATTTGGTTCTGGGTGTTTAAAATTTGGGATGGGTTGAGCTTGCTTGACTCATTGATAGCTTTAATTTGGCCTAGCATCACTGAAGCTTGAGAGTGGACCAAGTAGAGCTTTGATTCATTGACAACCTTGGTTAAGTCCTGCAAATTTATTTTTTGAGGCATTTTGTCATTGATGAATTTTTATCTCTCTATCTTATTGTTTTTGGTGTGCAAGGAAATGTCTCATGCATCATGTTTGGTCTTCAACACTGGCACTTGTGCAACCCAACTACCATATGGGCTAATTGTTGAAGGAAACACTGCAATTTTTTTTCCATAGTTTCATACAGATACAAATATGCTCATAGTCCAGTGCCCTCCATGCCTATTTTATATTTATCTAATATGCTTTTAGACTCTCATTGTGTGATAAACTAAGTTCTTTTGTTTTATCTCTTTCTTTTTTCGGCAAGTAAAAGACCCATGGTATAAAAAGAGCAACTAAATTGGGTTCCTTCATATGGATTTCCTTATATTAAGTGATTAGAGAAGTAAATTTTATTGAGGAAGGAATGCATCACATTATCTTTTCTCTCTCTCTCTCTCTCTCTCTCTCTCTGAGCTAGTCCAGTTCTGGTTTTCGGTCATAGAAGTCAAAATAGTTAGTGATGCTGTTGGATTTGTTACACTTTTTTATGCTTGTTATTACATCATTTACTTGGCCATAATCAAACATTTTCTTTGTGCTTGGTGCAGTTGAGCTGCTGGTCAGGAAGATTTTATAAGTTTTCTTTACGAAGGTTTTGACAATCGTTCATAGAAATGATTGTTTCTGCTCTGTTAACATCTGTTGGAATAAATCTGGGCCTTTGTATTTTATTCTTCACCTTGTATTCTGTCTTGAGGAAACAACCAAGTAATTATGATGTTTATATGCCACGCTTATTGGCTGATGGGGAGTCTCAGCAAAGAAGTCGTTTTAACTTAGAAAGGCTATTACCTACCCCTGGGTGGGTCAGAAGGGCATGGCAACCTTCTGAAGAGGAACTCCTTGTATCTTCAGGCTTGGATGCTGTGGTATTCATGCGCATTATCATCTTCAGGTAATTTGGATCCTTCCTAGGAAATAATTTTGATGTTGAAAAAAAGTAAAGCCTAGTGTTAACCTGAACTTGTCGCCTTGGACTATAACAAAACACATAAACACAATACGTACGGTACACTGATGGCATGATCTAAGTCACCTAGTTCACCCAACTAGGGTGCGAACTGCGCACTCAACCGCAAATTAGTGGATTGAGGGCGAAATCCGGTCAAATTCGCGGATTGAGTTGGTCAAATCCGTGAATCTTGCTAGCTGGTTAGCAAAGGGCATAGGTGACGTGTTGATTTTTGTGAAGAGCCACACACACTGGAACAATTCCCATGCGCTTGGGAAGATTCAAAATACCAAATGAATGTGCAGCGGCTCGAACCCAAGACCTTAGACAAGGTCACAAGGAGCACTTACCACTACACTACTGCTTGGATGTGTAGAAATTGCCAACTAAAATAATAAATATAAGAAACTTATAAAGTAAAAAGTTTATAAATTTTTACTATGACCAATACTGATTACATAAAAACAAAAGAACTATATTATAATACAAAATTTAATTATATTTAAAAATAAAAATAATATAATATAGACGCTCTTGAGGCGCTCTCAACCCCATGAATTTTAAAAATTGGCACTCTCACGCACCCGCACGTGCACCCGCTCCCGCACGACGAACTTGTGACTTAGGGTATGATGCTTGTTCAGTTGTTAGATTATGAGATAAATCCTTTACTCATTTTGGATTTGAATAAAAATGAGCCATTCTTCTGCGGGATATGCAAAAAGTGCATGGTTAGCATATATTATAGTTTAATCCCTATTTACTTTAATTTCTGTTTAAAGTATACAGATCAACATAATGTACCTTTTATCTGGTGTTTTAATTTTCTTTTAAAGAATAATCAGCATGCATTTTTCAAAAAATCTCAGCAAAAGAGTACAAACGATGAGGAATCAGCCAGGGCCGGCTCACCCACTAGGCGAACAAGGCCATCACCTTTGGCCCCAAATTTTTTAAGGCCCCAAACTTTTAAAACGTGGTAAGGCCATATATAGATTTTACCCCCCCTTTTTTCTTTAAAAAAGGGAAAATTTTTGAAGGCCCTCAAATTTTTAAACATTACATGCTAAAGTTAAAGCCCTATTAGTTTCCACATCTTTTCCTAAGAAAAATGCCCTAATCTAGGTGAGACAAGAAGTCTTATTAGAAAAAGAAGGCCTAAAAAATCAACTACCCTACTCAATTGCACAAAAAAAAATATAGCTACTTAAAAACAAATTGTACAATTAAATTTTTTTTAAAAGTTTCAAAATTTTTATGACCTTACATGGATTTAGGCCCTATATAGTTTCTACATATTTTTTTTTCCCATAAAAAGAGGCCTAGGTCCAAATGAGAAAAAAAGGCCCATTAAAGAAAAAAAATGCCAAAATAAGCACACTAGCGAACTTTAGGAAGAAAAAAACACCAATTTACAAAATAAAACAATTTTAAATGAAAAATTCATGATAATATTAAAAAAATATAAAGAGTCTCATTTAAAATTGTCACCTTAGGCCTCAAATAGTCTTGAGCAGGCCTTGAATCAAACTTCTCTTCATGAAGGGACAAAACAAGAAAAAACTATTTGGCAAGATGAAATACATTTTGGTAGTTTCACCATAAAAGGAAAAACAGTAGCTGAGGTCAGAGGCAGAGAATTCCCAATAGTAATAACCATAGAGTTTCTGTGCCTATTAACTGAGAAAGTTATGTTGGAATTCAGCCAATATTGTGGATGCAAAGGAAAAAAGTCTCCAGAATCTTGCAAGATCAGTGATCCATCCTGTGGATATGCAGGGTTCTCTAGCCATCTATACCAGCTGACCACATTAATCACAATCCTTCTCCACGATGATATTTAATAACTACCTAGAAGAATTAGACAGAAAAAGAAGTGAAGTGAGCAAAGTGGAGCACCATAAAATTTCAAGAGAGAGAGAGAGAGTAGGTTTTGCGGACTGAGTTGAGTGGGGCTGTGGTGAGTTGGTTGCAATTCCTTCTCTTGTTGCTCCTTTGTATCTTTAATTTGAAATCCTAAGCTAAAACTTAAGAATCATAATTCCTTGTTGCTCCTTTGTATCTTTAATTTGATATCCTAAGCTAAAACTTGAAAATCATGAATGAATTACGACTAAGCAACAAGAAAGCATAAAAGCTAGTAATATAATAAAACATTTCAATACAACCAGTCAGTGTGTTTCACATCCAGAGAGTGGTTTACTCACCAATCTGTGCAGAGGACATTAGGTGTTGACTACCCCTAGCATTTCAGTTACGTAGCAATGCGTTGCACTAAAATTGTATTGGTTTGTAGAGAGTTGGGATCAATATAATCTAATTGGGCTACTGCATGTGAATTAACTTTCCTGACCCTATTGTTTCTTAACAGGGATATGTGTGTATATACATGTATATATGCATCATAATCGTTGATCTTTATGAAGTGTTGCTGTGAAAGTCATTCAGCTTGCTTTCTTCTACTTCTTATGTTTCTTTTCTTTTCCATCATTAGTGGTATTGTTCATTGTGGTTGTTACCCCTATTGTTGCTTTTGTTTTCAGTCAATGTCTTAATTTGGTATTTTTAGGTTTTCATTTATTTCTTATGTGACTTCTTATTTTATTTCCATCTAAATAATGCAGTTTGAGAGTATTTTGTGTTGCTGGGATTATTGGGGTCTTTGTTCTTCTTCCAGTGAACTGCACGGGGGATGAGCTTGAGAATTTTGACTTCGCTAATTTGACGAATGATTCGCTGGACCTGTTTACCATATCAAATGTTAACAATGGCTCAAAAAGGTGACCATGACCTTAATACTTCAGATATTTTTGTTATTACTTTTGCTATAATATTATTATTATTCTTTATTTTATGGATCTCCTTACCTCCTCATAAGTAAGAGATACAAACTCAAACCTGCACTCCTTGAACCCTGGCTAGGCTTTGGATTACATTTTGAACTATTTAACTAAGTGCCTTGTACATTCGTGATCGGAGCATTATGCAGGTGGTGCCTTGTATGAGTACAATTTGAGGTCACCTATTAGCTCCTTTGATATTCATGTTACCTAAATGTTTCCAGTATAATGACATGAACCTGAGGTTAAATCTCATAGCTATTTTTCCCATATGATAGAGTTCATGGTGGACTTCAAGGATAACTTTTGTATAAAAACTATTTGGTTTCCTTTCTAGTAATATGTGTTGATAAGTTGGCGAATGATTTGATACTTGATAAGATGTTTGGAAATGGTACCTAATTTGAGTGTGCCCAATGTTTTGGTGTGCCTAAGAGTCAATCGGTCCTTCTCTCATGGGGATTATGTTGTAATGGAAGAGAATTATGGGTTAATTCTCTAGTTTTCTTTCATTGGGGTTTTGCTTGGGTATTGTACCCAATCAAGCGAGTTTGGGTTTGAGGTTTTTTTTTTTTTTTTAATCTCGTTGGATTTTTGGGGTGGGTGATGGATTTATGGAAGTACCCCCTATGCTTGTTGTGGACGAGAGAGCCTGAGTTGGTTGGAATGGGTCCTTTGGGAAGTTATGGCAGGCATTGGCCACCAGAGACTGGGGAGAGACTTCTGAGATAGTTGTAGAGAGAGAGAGAGAGAGTAATTCTTCATAGGTGTATATAAAGGTTGTGACCTCTTATTTATAGGAGAGTTAGACCTTGGAGGACGAGCTCGCTAGGTTCTGTAACTTGTAACTTCTACAATGCTGAACTCCTAGAAGTGAGAACTCACCTCGAGGCTATAGAGGTAGGAATTGAGCTTGAGGTTGCAAAGGAGGTAGCTTCATTAATGCCTTCTTTTGGTTTTTTTTTTTGTGTGTGTGTGTTGGGGGGTTTTTTTTGGTTTTTTCGGCCGGGGGGGGGGGGGGGGAGGGGAGGGGAAGGAATTAGGAAGGGGGGTAGAAGTAAGGACTTTGGGATAGCTTTCCATGCATTATTCTACCAGTTTCTGACTAGCTTTAGCTTTTTGGGCAAGTGATTGTCCAACATGGTATTAGGTTTTTAATTTTAAAAGGTCTCTCAGCCTTATATTATGTTTGTCCACCTGCACTCCATTTTGTTGGGTTTACACTGCATTTTGTTTGTCTCTACATGCATGGACACAGGGAGGAGGGGGGAGAGGGCCGAGAAAAAGGGGGGTGGGGTGCCTCCTTGGAAATTTGGCAAAAAAACTCTTTTGTTTGCTTTTATTCGACTCTCTGGGCACACATGGTAGTGGCAATTCTGTACATATGCGAGAATGGGGCTTATTGGCGAAACCAATCTTAAGACAGTTTGAGGTTTTTTTTTAGTATTTGATGTGGTATTGAATATCAGTTGCCTTTTTTATCTGACTCTCCAGTTGGATAAAAAAACTATTTTGCTGTGGTTGATAACGTTAGTTTATCTGTGTTTTTTTTTTTTCATTTTATGTATTGAATAATTTTTGTTTGCATAGCTGTTAGATGTTCTTATAAGAAATAAGATTATAATTTTTTATTTTCATTAATAGCCCATATGCAGATTGTTTATTATTTGAACGGCAAAACTTGTATTTCAACTGAAATTAATGTGTTTTGTTTATTAATTCTTTTATTTTGTTGAATGTTCTTGGCACAATTGCTTTGTAATGAATTGCCCTTCCTAAGACAAATTCCTGACTTTGGCCCTACTTCCATGTGCGAAAGGGCACCTTAAGCATTTAGGGCAAGTCAATTATAATGGACGTCATTTCATGGACTACAATAAAGAATATCTCTGTCGGCCTCAAGTTACTTGAACCAATTGAACAAGTGCTCTTTTGTTACATAGTGCTAATTGAAAGCATTTGATATTACATGAAAGGGAAGCTTTTGCTTTTTTAATGATACAGCATATTCAAGATCTTATTACTTTCGGTCAGAAAATAATATTGTTTGGAGAAACAATTAAAACCCAGAAAGAACAAGGAGTCTTTCTCAAAGAAGTACTGGTTAAAACAAACAGAAAAACAATCGATCTACATGGTAGAATATAAGTAGAATGTAAAGCATAGTAAAATGCAACACAACTCACTCTCCAACTGAAATGTTCTCCAATGATGGAGCTCACTCTCCACCCACTTTTTCATGAATCTATGCAACCAAGAATAGATGACTCTCAAAGCTGAAATAAGATCCTCATAGCTGTCATATTAGTTTTTAAATCCTTGACTTGTTTGTTGGCATTTTTAACACCTAGGACTTGCATCAGTTGCAGATCTTTTTGCCAATTGCAATTGAGGATTCCTTTGATTGTCTGTCCAAAATTGGCATCCATCCTTTCAATTATATTGTGCTTGTTCTCATTGCTAAAGTGATATAGGCATCTTTGGTTTGAAAAAAAAAAACTGTTTCCAGTTGATTTAGAACCCCATATGAAAATACTAGCTATTTTGCTGATCTGCTCCAAATTGAGTGACATCTTGTCCTCCTGGATTACGAACGTTTTAGGAATGAGTTTGAGGAAAGTCAGTGAGATAGGCTAGTCTCATTGTACAGGATCTAGGATTTTATTGAACTATATACAATAAAGTTTATTGTTGGATACAGAATATTAGTTCTCCTTGAACTATTGTAGCCTGTGAAATGTGAAGGGAACCTCACTATAAGTTTGGTCTTTGTGGCAGGTTATGGATACACTTCTGCGCTGTATACATTGTCACTATCTTTGTCTGTTATCTTCTTTATTATGTAAGTCATACCTTTGTCCAGTTGTACTTGTTGATATCTAATTGATATTTTTAACATGATTGGACTGCCACCCAACACCTTTGCCTTCTGCAGATATGACTAACCTACAAACTATTATGCCAATAATGTGAGATTACGAGTGCAACATTTTCATGACATGGATGAATTATTAGTTACAAGTTGCCATTTCCTTTCATTATTTTCAGAACGCTTCTTTTTGTCAAGAAATAGATTCAGGCATTTTTGAAGATATGAACTTTACCCAAGTTGAATTGTTGCTGAATAGTAATTCTTTGTGTAGGAATACAGATATGTATCTTCAATGAGGGTGGCTTATTTTTACTCGTCGAAACCTCAGCCACATCAATTTACCATTTTGGTTCGTAGTATCCCTGTTTCTGTTGGGACCAGTGTCGGTGATAGTGTTGAGAGCTTTTTCACAGAATATCATCCTTCTACATATCTTTCACATATGGTGATTCGCCGAACAAACAAACTTCGAAATCTTGTTGTAAGCCTTTTGCCTGAATTGTAATTCTCCTTTTTACAGTACTTTTTCCTTTAGAGTATGATGATGTTTTTTGTGTTTCTCCATTTTGGATTAGATCTCTTTGAAAAGGCATGTTCCATTAATACAATTCACTGGAGTATCTAAATTCTAAAGTGTTCTACATCAAATGATGATTTACATAATAGCTCAATATATATATATGTAACGTTGCTAGTTTCCAATGGTTGGGCATTGTGAATTTTGTTAATTTTCTTATTAGTAACTCCTGATTAATTGAGGATAGTTTCATCTAGGCAGTTCAGCATTTTACTGAATAAAAAAAAAATTCTATTAAGCATTTGGCATATTATTTGTCTTGACCATAGCTGCCAATATAGGAAATGATAGGGGAAATGGATATGTGAAATGTGGTCCAAAAATATCATAGGAAACGCAAATGCTTGGTGCTATAAAAATGAATAGGGTATGTATAAGAAAATTTATTAGGGATATAAAAAAATAGTAATGCAAATCATTAGAATACTTTCCTTATTAATTAAATACTAATGCTAAGCAACATTTGGAGAAACTTGTAAGAATAACTTACATATTATTGCTGGAAAATGAGTTTGGGAGCATGAAAAATAAGTTGACATTATGAAAAAAGTGTTTCTTCAAAGTTTTCTCAAGCTTTCTCTAAAGTTTCCATCAATTTTTTCTATATTGTATTGGGGTTTCAAAAATGTTCCCAAAAGTTTCGCTTAAAATTTCATGAAAGTTTTGTCTCCATTTCCAAAACAAGTTTTCGGGGACACAAGTATATCCCCTCACAAAGAAACTTTCCTATTGACCATGGTCTTGACTGTGCATAAACAAATGGGAAGTAGAATATAGAAAGGGAATTAAGTGGGAAACAATGCTCATTTTTAAGGGGATTTTTGTAATTTTGTCTTTATTTGGTGCATAGTCTTCTAGTATGTTTAGTTTCCTAGAGTTTCTCCAAGTATTCTTCCCTATGACCTATCTGGAATTAGTTGTCTTAATTGGTTCAAAGAACCATTTTCTAATTCCATGTAGGAAATCCTTCTCTAGTACGAAAGTTACCATGCTTCTACATAGCCAAGGCTTTGCAGAGGTAGTTAAAAAAGTTTGACTAATAATAATACTTTGCAGTTTTTTCCTTTCTTTAAATAGAGAGGCTCTGCTAATTTCGTCTATGAACTCCTTGAAGGCTTCAGAAAGATTTTATGTCCTCTTCTTTTTATTTATTCTTTTCTATTTTTTGTTTAAATTTCAGCATGGCTGTGAAAAATTGGATCAATAAACAGTCTCTCAATATCCTTGTTTTTATCGTTAAAGGTTTCACCCTAATTATCCACCATTCTAGTCTCCAAAATTGTGGTTTTCTATCACTGCACAAAATTTCCAGCAAGTCTTTCCTTTTGATCTTAAACTGACATTAGCTTTCAACCTCAAACCGTATCTTACCTTCTCAATGATAAACTTCAAAAAACTAGAGTCTTAACCAATTTTTGTTTGAGTGTAAAAGGATATTACCTGGTGTTGGACCTGTTAATCAGGGAGCCAACATGGGATAATACTATTCTTTGATTGTATGCAGCTTTAGTTCCCTTTGCTAAGGCTTTGTCCTAAGAGAAAGAGCCTCCACTTCCCTCCTCATCTCTGACTCCACCATTTCCATGCCTGTCACTCTTTTTCACCTAGCATCTGTAGTACAACGAAACCACTTGGAGTGACAGAAACTCATCATCACCAAAAGAAAGGACTAACTCCTATGCCCATGTTAACTAATCCCACCGTCCAGTGGATTTCTCAGGTTTAGGCTACTCAATTTCTGAGTTATGTTATGTTATTTCCTTCTTGTTTGTGATTTCATGTATTTCTTTACTTTGCTTTGAAATAAATGAAGAATTGGTGACATGGCCTGTAGGGTCAAAATAAATCTAGATTGTGAAGTAAAAAGCTAAATGGTTAAATGCAATAGAAGGAGCTGGTACCTCATGTGTACACTTGAATCTATTGCAAACAATATTTCCATCACTAAGATCAACTCGGTTACATTGTCCTCTCAATTTTGCAAAACTTATTGTAGCATTCTGGTCTGATTTTTAGTACTGCATTCTCACATGGGAATTTACAGGAGGAGGTCTACATGAATGACTCAGGTGTTCCGACAGTCTATTTGGTTGAAAGAAGTGGAATTTATTCTTAAATTTCCCAGGAGAAACCTTAATTTACAATTCAATTATTTTGAATTTAGCTTTATCATTTGTTGAAAGTTTTGAATATAAAATATTAGACAGGAAATAGTCAAAGTTCACAGGTTCTGCCTCTCCTTTACCTTCATCATTAACATGTATTCATCCTGAAGCTATTTGGGAAGTAGATTTCCTGTGAAAAGCTTAATATGCTGAAAAAATGAGCTTCTAAATATAGGTATAATTCTAGCATTATTTTCAGTTCCCTTCTCTCTTATGAATCGATGGGTGGGCCCAGTTTCTTACTTGTATCCATAGATTCAAGCAAGTGGATTACCTTTCCTGTGCCTTAATCTTTTAGTACTGTTTAATGTCCTTGTCCAGAATGACACGAAGAACCTGTATAAAAGGCTTATCCACTTACGGACTGAACCAACCCGACCAAAATTTGAGCATGATGGCTGCTGTGGGTTGTTCAGGCGTAAGGTTGATCTTGTAGACCACTATGAAAAGAAGCTGGGAGATTTAGAGGAGAAGCTGAGATTGGAGCAATCAGAGGTTTCATTGGCAGGGGAAGTACGTGCTTGACTGTTTTCTTGTCTTTTTCCAGCAATTTAACCTATGCATATGAGTATGTGTGGATTTTTCTACTTATATATGCTTATCTGTACTTCCTGTAGTGATATACACAATAATATGAAATTATGAATGGAAAGAAGCACCATTATGCATCCTGTGAAACGTATCATTGGTGTTTCCAAAGAGTTTGGCACTTTAATTAAAAATGTAACCGTGAAACGTGAAATATTGTGATTCTAATTTAATTGCCTTTAGCAATAGATTTTACCATTAAGTGCTATGCTATGACGGGCATTGATTTGTTACTTTGCCTTTTGATATTTTTCCCATATAATAATTTATTGACTATTTAATTGGTCTGTTTTCATGATACATTGGTGTTGATATTGTGAGGTGCTTGGCTAAGATGGTGACCTTATCGTTTAAACTGATTGTAATTTTATGCCTGCAAGAGCAAGGACACATGTGATGCATGTGTTCCTTCCCGCATTGTAACTTTGGTTGTGAGTCTTGTGACATTCTAAGTAGTTAATTTTATCTATCATAGTTTTACCAAGTGAGGAGAAAGAGGTCTTTGCTTAGTATCTTAAGACAGATAATATATAATCCTTCTTTTCCAAAACATTTGGTGGCTTGGTATTTGGTTGTTGCACAACTTGCAGTAGACATGCTTCAGACATTGCACCCTGCCATATATAGGGGACCCATTAGAGATTTAGACAAAGGGTAAACAAAAGGCTGCTGGAGAGATGTATGTATTGGTGGTGTTGCAAGTGGTGTGATAATGTTAATGCTGGTGATGAAATGGCAGGGGAATTGATTTGGCCCAAATTATCTTGATCCTGTGGACTTCCCATCTTTTTGTCTCTTAATGTTCCCTAAACATAATTTGCTGATTATTTCTCGGGACTGAGTTGAAAACATACTGTTGCATCGATTTGGCATTTCAAAAATCTATATTTCTGAGCTTCCAAATTTGGATTCGTTTGAAAATAAGGAAGAAGGGGCAAAAAGATTACACGGTGAGTTTGCGGTGGCAATAATACTGTATGTGGTGGTGGCAGTGGTGCAAATTTTGTGGAGGTAGTTATGGTAGAGAACAAGTTGACAATGCCAGTAATGATGGGCATATTTGCAGTAGAGGACATATTGGAGCTAACGATGGTGCCACTAATTTGTAGCTGGTGGAAGTGTTGCGAGCATCGATGATTTCCTTTGCCTCCAGTTTTTCAGAATTTTCCTAAAATATTTTGAAAATTTTTGTTGGAAGTGTTGTTTTTTCCAAGTTTTTCCATGTACTTGGTAGTTATTTTACATCTTTTCTTTTATCAGAAAAACAAGAATCAAAAGAATTGTCTTATAGGCTTCTTTGTTCCTTCATAAATCAGGGAAAAATATAGAAGGAAGAAGAAGGAAGAACCTATCAATACTATATTTATTTCTTCCATATTATTTAATCATTCGAATTACTGTAGGAGTTCAGTGAAGCCAGTTATGTTGTATGGTATAAAATGTTAGGCATTAAAGAAATATGTTTCAACAAGTGAGTTTCACCGAAATGAGAACGATGAGATGGATGAGTGGTGTTACAAGACAAGATAGAACATGGAATGAATGCATTTGTCAAAAGCCAGAAGTGGCACCAATGGTACATAAAGTTAATTGTTTTATATATTATATTTGACAAGAAACAAACACCAAAAAAAGATGTGGCACAGTGGTTGGGTGCCACTGACACTATCTGAAGTGTCCAAGTTCAAGCCTTCTTAGGCTTCATTTACAAAACCTTTAATAGTTAACACAGTAGAGAGTTATTTGAACTGAATAATCATAGTCAGTTACCGTTGCCCCACATTTAAAACATAAATAGTTATTTAAAACTTAATTAGGTTACCGTTGGTGCAATGTAAAAACAGTAAATGGACTGATTTTGACTGGTTTATTTGTTAAACGTACTGTACTGATAATTGAATCGAGCCGGTGGACCCTCCGGTTCCTGGTTGAACCGGCCAGTCCAATCCGGTTCTGAAAACACTGGTCGGAACTATATCTGGGAAAGAGTTTTCCTTATCAATCAATGTTAAATCACTGATTGTCCTATAGGCTTAAGCTATTAGAGAGTGGGGTAACTTAGTTATTTATATTTTCAACACCCCCCTCATGTGTGGCCAGGCTCTCCTCCATAAGCAAGCCAAACACATACAAGTATTATGATTATTGTGCCAGCAGTGAGTTTTGAACACATGAACTTTTGCCTGTTTTGATACCATTTAAATTATTGACCACCAACTCATCTAAAAGCTTAAGCATGTAGAGAGAGGTGCAACTTAATTATTTATACCTTAACGGTGTGTTTGTGCAACCTTTTGTCAAAGCTCCAGAATGATGAGATGTATTTCTGTCATTTAC
The DNA here is from genome assembly GCA_033060915.1 of Euryodendron excelsum. Taxonomy (NCBI): domain Eukaryota; kingdom Viridiplantae; phylum Streptophyta; class Magnoliopsida; order Ericales; family Pentaphylacaceae; genus Euryodendron; species Euryodendron excelsum. The sequence goes on from CM065388.1 coordinate 6,109,913, forward strand.
TATATTACCATCATCATGAAATATTGGAGGAAAGAAGAAGATAACTGAAATTTGTTCCTCTATTGTTCTATTGTTCTTACCATGGTTGCAACGTTGCTGTGGTCAGAATTATTTTCTTCTTCATTTTTTTCCTCTGTTGAACACTTATGGACACTGGTACTTCTTTCAGTTTCGATGTCATAGTTTCACCTTACAATGACATCAGAGCAGGATAACTCAAGCTCATGGTGTTGTTCAAATGTTTATTGACAATTTTGAAAGTTGAGATTGATACTATTGCTTTTTGCTTAGGGAAGTTTATAGATGTCAATGCAATAGCTAATGGGTTTATTTGTCTTTTTCTTTAAATAAAAAAGGAAGTCAGAGCTGCCTTTGTGTCCTTCAAGTCTCGGTATGGCGCTGCAATTGCTTTCCACATGCAACAATCAATCAACCCAACACAGTGGGTTACAGAGGAAGCCCCTGAGCCTTGTGATGTTCACTGGCCTTTCTTTTCATCAACATTCATGGGAAGATGGATTTCAAAACTGGTGGTTATAGTTGCTTGCATTGTTCTTACAGCTTTGTTTCTTATTCCCGTTCTATTTGTGCAAGGTCTTACTAACCTGGATCAGTTGGAAGTTTGGTTTCCCTTCCTGAAAAGCATTCTGTCCATGTAAGCAGTTTTTTTTTTTTTTTTTTTGTAATTTTAGATGTTGTTGTTGTTGTTAAGACTCTCTGTAGCCTGCATTATTTCTCTATAATTAACATTTTTTGGCCTTTAACACAGCAAGTTTAGGAAAGATATATAGTCCATGCAAAACCTTATTTCTAGGAAAAAGATCTAAAGCAATTTCTGTTAAGGATGGTACTGGAGGACATCTTGTGAGATCCATCTCCGGTATTTACATTAAGAGGAAACAAGTTTAAGCAGTATTACTCATCAAAAAGAAAAGTTTAAGCAGTATTACCTTTGGGCCACACACATATGGTTTTTGGGTTACTACAGGAAGCATTATGCATCAGAAGAAAAGTAGGTGTGGTTGTCTGCAATATACACTACTTTCTGTTTCGAAAATGATGGGAGTTATTCAGTGGCAGAAACCTTTTAAGCCACATTTATTTTGCAGGATAAGGTTGTGGGATTGGACTATAATCCCGTGTGCGGCCTAATCTGCAGTGTGTTTGCACAAAAGACGGTTGGGATAAGTAATCTAGATGGGCATCTTATCCTGTATACACTCAATTAAATAACCACTGGGGAGTGTGGATAAACAATCAGGGGATTTGGGATTGGAGGCCAAATTACAAAATTACCCTCCACTTCTTATTTAATGTTCACATTCCTTATCACTCTTATACCATCCCGTGAAACAAACATAGATATCTTAGGCTTTTGGCCTAATTTGCTGCTACATGGTATGCTTCCAAGAAATTAGTAGCCACAATTTTTTTTAGAGTAAGATACTTCTTCCATTCCATTTAACATTGTCTAAAATTGAAAAAATTTAATCATCACTTTCCTATATTAACCTTCTTTAAATGGATATCTACATGCAATGTCAATTTCCGTAAAAATTACTCAAATAAGACTAAGGGCTTTTGATATATTGATTATTCAAAGATACTTTCTTTAAATTGTGTGCATGGTCAACCATGCCACATAAAATGGAACAAAAGAAGTATTTATCATGGCTTAACTGATTACTTATTGTCAAGTCAATTTTGTGGTGGTAGAGGCACAATCACCAATTTACAATAAACCATCAATAGCAGTATAGAACAATTATGCATGACTTCAATAAACTATACCAAAAAAGTAAAATTATTGTCAGTTGTTAGCAATATTTTGACAATAATTTTATTAGGGAAATTTTGGTGGTGGATATTCACAGTTTCACACAAAAGGGATTTAGTCCTTTTTTCTTTTTAGTGTCTCTTCTGCTGTGACATTGTGGAAAATTTTGGGCTTACTTGATAATCTACAGCCATTATATGCAAAATTTGTTAGACTACTTAGTTACGAGATGATTTCTTTCTTTCTTTCTTTCTTCCTCCCTTTTCTTTTTGCCCTACTTGCTATTAGGTTATTATCGGTCAATATTTGGTGAAGGGTGTTGTCTTGAGTGATTATAGCCCTTCAGGTCCACTTTTTTTTTTTTTTTTTCCTATTCAAATATCAGCTCTTGGTCCTCCTATGCTTATGTCGAAATTGGAGAAGCTGTAGGTATTATTGCAGGTCAATCAGTTGGAGAACCTGGTTCTTATTTGATGTGAAGAAGATGAGTTAACCCTGAGCTCACGCACCCTCCTTTTAATTTTATTTTTGCTACTATCTTTCGTCTGTATTTTGCACACATAAACACACTTCATTTAATTACAACAAAAGCAAGTTCTACTATTTGTGTTGCTCATTGGCTTAGTATTCTTTTTTTCACTTGAAATTAATTTTTGATGGATTCAGTGGCTTTGGTTCCATTTTTTACTTTAAATCAGTGTTCTATGGAATAAAGTTTATCCTTCCAATTAAAGTTGAATTGATAGAGGATTCCAATGTTGAAGAATTATCAAACTTAAGATCTAATCAAATCAGATACTTCTTCCAATATTAATATATAATCCTATTATCTTTAGTTACTTCTTATAGGGTTTGCTAGCAAATTCCATGGTAACTGTTTAAAAGTTTGAGTGTTCCCATGTTCAGTTCTTAATTCTTGTTTTCATCAATTCTCATCTGACATAAGTTCTGAACCTTGTGACTGGTCTTGCAGAACATTCATCAGTGAAGTAATTACAGGGTACCTTCCCAGCCTCATTCTTCAGTTGTTTCTGAAAATGGTGCCTCCTATCATGAAGTTATTCTCCTCCATTCAAGGATACATCTCTAATAGCAATATTGAAAAAAGTGCATGTAACAAAGTACTTTGGTTCACAATATGGAACATTTTCTTTGGAAATGTGCTTTCAGGGTCAATTCTTAACACTATATCCATTGTGCTTGACCCCAAAAGTATTCCCGAGACACTAGCTGTTACTGTTCCAGCACAGGTGAGAACATTATTCCATCTTCAGAAACAAAAGTTTGGATTTTTCCCCTTAAATCAGTAAAAATATTTGGGGAGCGGTTCAGGTCTGGTGCTTACCTATGTAGGAGAAACTTAACATGTGCTTCCTCTAGTGATTGAATTCATAATTTGCTTGTTTTCTTCTTGTAATTAATCTTACAATCACTAGAAGTATGTTATAATGGTACTCTGATTTTAAATTTTTTCTAGGGTTTCTTCTCGTTGATTATCATCCAGTTGATGTTCTCTCAACCCATGCTGTCATCTATCTGCAGTTACTGGGTCTTTATTCCAAGAATCATTTAATATCTTCCAAATATGAAGTAGTGAGTTGAAACCAATTTTTGTTTCAATGGGAACATGTCAAGAGCTACTCAGAAGGTTTAGAACATTTATAGTATTCAATTTCTGTGAAGATCGTCAGATGCGTTAACAATTTCTAAGCCTTTTAGTTTATCATAGGTTACGGTTGATGTTATGGTGTTGTTACTTAAACCTCTTCTTCATACCTTTGTCAATGGCAAAGGGACTAGAGAAGATGCAACGAAATATCTTGTGGACTATGGGGGTGATTTCAAGCATCACTAGGTGTATTAGCAGGGAGTTTGTCAATGGTAAAAATAAAGGGTTGAATTTGTGACGGTTGGCTTTGATGTAAAAGGTAATTATCCAATATTGGACCCCCTCAACTCAGGATACTAGTAAGGTGGGCAGTGTACAATTCTAGCCTCCAGATTTTTGCTTAAAGTGGCTGTCCCTAGACTTGAATTAGTGTTGTCAGGCTTGAAAACCCAATCTTGGACAATGCACCAAGCTTTTACAATTGTTGACTTTCATGTGTAAGCGAAAATAGGGAGTGAGCAAAGATTGCTTTATGTAAAGTACTTCTTTGGCTGCTGGGTAAAAACGAATAAGTGAAGTTGATGCTAGATAATTTTGTTACCTCTTGAGAACTAGGAGGGGCATGGTACTGTTTATCTCTCACTTGTTTGCTGATACTGCCATTATTTTCTGTATGGCCAAGGAGGAGTATTTTAGGTTCTCTTTTGAGTGCTCTTATACATTGGCTTTGAGGCAGTTCAATGCTATGTGTAAATACAGGTAAAATTGAATTAGTTCTAACTAGGCAACATGTACGAGTTACATGAGACCGCGAGCTTGTGTTTCATAATGGGATCTCTGCCTTTGAGGGCATGGCAGTTTAAGATAGTGTTATTAAGTGCTTTATGAGGATGTTAGCGAGGTGGAAGGGACAATATTCATTGATAAAGGCAAACTCACATTAATCAAAAGCACTTCTAGTTTTCCCATGTATTTTATGTCCATTTTCACTATTATTGCTTTGGTAATAGAGAGATTAGAGAAGCTTTAGTGCTACTGTGTATTAGAGTTAGGCGAGGAGTTTGGGTAGGATTGGGATTCAGTGTGTAGTGCAATTACAGAAGATGGATTGGGCATTTTTGCATTTTAGACAGTTTTCTAAGCTTTGCTGAAGACGTTGATATATAGATATGCTTTGGATGTTGCTTGCATTTGGAGAAGGGTGGTGGAGTATAAATTTGGTTCTTAAAGAGGTAGATGGACACCTAAGGAAGCTTATGTGGCATTGGGCTGTGGAATGGGATCAGAAAGTGTTGGTTGGATTTTTGGACTGTGTAACATTTGTGGTTGAAAATAGAATTTGGTCTAAGGATATTCATTACTAGTGGCATTTTCAGAGTTATATAATGTCATTGCTGCAATGCCTTGGTCTTAGATTGCATGAGGCTTACTAATTCGGCAGGATTGTGAAGAGCCGTGTTTTGTCAGTGCAGTATAGGATTGGGACTTGAATCTTGTGGCTAAATTCTTTACACTTCTTTCCCAGGGTGAGAGTGAGACATATGATTCCCAATTGGTGTTTCAGGTGTAGGAAGTAGAGGAGTCAATGAGCATCCATTACTACATTGCGAGTTTGTGTAAGAGTTGTGGAGTATACCATTCTCCATTTTTGGAGTGACATGGGTTATGCCGGATTCAGTGCTCCAGGTCTATGATTGTTGGCTAAGTGGGTGTCATTTGAAGAGGGTGAGTGGCACTGATGTGCTTGATGTGGTGTGTATGGAGGGAAATGAATCAGGGTACATTTGAGTAAGATTAGTACATAGGCTCAGGATGGCATTGCTATGTTTTTTTAAATGTTGGATAATGGGAATTTTCGTGATTATTGTTTTTCTTTGATAGAATTCATACAAGATCTCCATTTTGTTGACGGGCTATAGTTTTACCCGCTTTATCTACATTCTGCCTACCCCGTTGGTGTTTTCTAAGAATTACTTGTCAAAGATAAAAATGGCCTTTCTCAAATAGAGAGAAACTGTGAAGCCATTACAAATTATTAGGTGTATTTGATATGTATTCAAGGAGTGCAAGTGAAGAGTTGGATGTTGCCATCATGGATGTGTCTAGTGCAGAGTCTGCAGACAAGTGGTGTCCATGACACTTCGGGTATAATAGGCAATTTATGGGCCCCTCAGATAGATCCATTACATATTCACAAGTATGTCTTGTCAGGAAGATACAGAAAAACAAAATGAGAGCAATAATGTGGCATGTAATTCAAATTACAATGCTGTAATATGGATGAAAAATAAAACTGTTTCTATAGAAGTTATAATTTAGTTTTTGCATATGTACGAAACAAAACATGAAAGATTCTAGTTGATACTTTTCAATAGTATAAATGGCTTTCAATGTATTGATTCCAGGTTTTCATTGTTGAAACATAGGTCATTATTTTTGCAGGCATCCTTCTTCATTGCTTATGTTGTCACATCAGGATGGACGAGTGTTTCATCAGAACTCTTCCGCATGATCCCTCTTATATGGAGTCTAATAAGAAAACCTTGTATTAGAAGTTCAGATGACGAACCCGAAGTTCCTTCTCTTGCTTACCACAGCGACATTCCAAGGCTTCTTTTTTTTGGACTTCTTGGGATAACATATTTCTTCCTGGCTCCTCTAATTCTACCCTTTGTCTTGGTCTACTTCTGTCTTTGTTACATCATTTTCCGTAACCAGGTTAGTTTGATGTCTTTCATTGAGTTTTCTTTTTATTTTGTACTTACGCTTTAACAATTGTCATGCTAAAGTTTATCAGTTCAAGTTTGGCTGTCTTACTATGTTAGTTTCATATTTGCACGGTAGACAAGTTATGGTGCAAAAAAAAAAAAAAAAAAAAAATTGTAGAATTCACAGTCCATACTGGGTATTGATCTGCTGCTGCATTAATTTTTCATAAATGGCCAAAAAAGGTCATCATGTTTGGGCTACTTTAAAATGGATATCAGGTAGACAAACACTCTAAAAATTGTCTGACATGGTCCAATCTATTGGATAATGGATATATGAAATATTTTTCTCTTAACAAGAGAGTTTAATAACATCCAAATTTTTAAACCACTTGGGAAGCCCATAAACTTACATGTATTAATCTGCAAGTATCCTTGTTTACTTCAGTAGAAAGATTATTGTGCTGTTTTACTTCTTGTGATGGTATTATATATTTAATTGTATAATAGTTGTGCTAATATTCTTTTCATTAAAAATGATGATTTAATATACATTTTTATAAGAAAAATTAACAAGTGAAATGAGGTTGAATGTGCTATTTTGGGAAGACATGTTTGTGGTGTCAAAGCTCACTTCGATTATTAATTGATGGAGATCAAGAGGAGAGATCTATGATTATTTTAGTGAACCTGAGTGGTGGCCAGTTGAGATTCTAAACCCTCAAGGTTGTGCGGGTAATTTACCCTAATATCATTTCAGGGCATAGTTGCCGGGAAACTCATTTGGAAGGGGGAAGTATGTTTTCGAGAAAACGCGCTTCTGATACAGGTACGAAACTCATTTGCAATTTTGGAGAAACGTTCCCGAAATCCCTCGGTAGAATTAGGGAAACACTGCGGAAACTTGTTATATTAATTTTATGCATTTTTCCCTTAAGTTCCAACTAAGTATCTATGGAATTAATTATTTTTACTAAGTTTCCTAAAGGTGTCCTTTAAGTTTTGAGAAAACTTCTTAATAAGATTCCTAATCGTTTTCCGCTTTCGTTTTCCTTAAGAGGTTTCTCGCTTCTGCTTTCTATTTTGGTAACTATGTTTTAGGATCTATGTCTAAGATGAGTCAGCAAGTCTGATCCATGGTAACCATAATAGGAAGTGGAAGTGAAAAACACGGTCAAAACCAACTAAAAATCAAATGAGAAACATAGAAGGTGTCTTAGTAGAAACTTTTGCAAAACTCAAAGGGAACCTTTAGAAAACTTAGTGAAAGCTTATATGAATACTTTTATAAAGTAAAATGAATGCTTAGTTGAAAATTAAGGAAAAATGATGTATAAAATGAATAATTCAAATTTCCAAATAGTTTCTGCAGAGTTTCTGGTGCAAGGAAGCACGTAGGGAAATACAAATAAGGGATAGCTAGAAGAAGTCTATTGATTCGCACACGAATAACAAAATCCAACTCTTCTTCAATCTTTTGATTCACACAGAATACCAGACTAAAGGCATCAACATGGTCTATTCGCACCAAACACTGAAATTAGAGAAAGACGAAAGAACTTTCTCTGTAATCTTTTATTCATAAGAAAACTCTCCTGGGGAAATCCCTTACTTTTGAATTTATAGGAAAGATAACCCTAATCGACTCTAATTAAGACTCAAATTAAGGAAAATACAAAACATTAACAAAAACAGAAAATTCGAGTTAAGCCCAAATTTGGATAGAAGAGATCTAAAGAAACATTCTACGAAAATGGCAATGAAAACTAAAATTTCTAGACAAGGTTATTCCTAAACATAAGTTTTCTAAAATGGCAAACTCGCTAATTCCAATACCTAAATGACGTGATTCAGAAAAAATTGATAGTGTTGATAATGTACTATGGATTTTGATTTGCAGTATGTTTCCAATTAGATTACCAAGTTTCACGAAATTCGAAAATTTAAATTCTATATTTCCACTATGTATCAGTTTCTTACTAGTTTCCCTTTAGTTTCGTTCTAGTTTCCATCAAGGGTCCCAAAAGTATCTGAAATGCTTCCCAAAATTTTCAAAGCCTTTTCCCAAAATTTCAAAAGAGTTCTATACCTATGCTGGCGGAAGCGCGTTTGTTTTGTCCAATTGACTTCCTTGGTAACCTAAGAAGCACAGATATCCATGTCGGACACCTCATTGGACATGACACTTGTCGGACATTCCTCGACACGTGTTGAATACATCCTATTATTCTATTAATTTTTTTAGAACCGGACACTCTTCGACACTTGGGTGACACATGTGTTCGTCATTCGGATACTCATGTTCATCACTTAGACATACATGAAATATGTAGTATGTCTAAAGAAAATACTTAAGATTCAATTACAAACTAAAGCATTGTGATTTTACACTTAATTTAATTTTTAAACTATGGAATAAATGGGTTTAATTTGAGTTAAGTGTTATTATGTATTTTTTATTATTTTCGAGTAAAATATTTCTGTATATGACATATATGTATAATTATATAATATGAAAATATATATATTTTACCGTGTCCCCGCCGTGTCGTGTCTTGCATTTTTTGCAAATTGCGGTGTCAACGTTTCCAATATGTGTCGTGTCAAACACGCATGTCTGTGTCTGTTCTTCTTAGCTGGTAAAAATGGTCTGTTCTTTCCATGTAGTCTTTCTTTGCAGTTTTTATTGCATTCTGATTTTCAATTGAATGGTTGGGACATGAATTTTTAAACTATGAATTATATGGATTTTAATTTTAGTTAGTGATATTATGTATTTTTTCATTATCTTCGAGTAAAATATTTCTGTATATGACATATGTGTATAATATGAAAAAATATATATTTTGCCGTGTCCCTGCCATGTCGTGTCTTTCATTTTTTACAAATCGCGGTGTCAAAGTTTCCAACATCTGTGATGTCTGACACGCATGTCCGTGTCTGTGCTTCTTAGCTGGTAACAATGATCTGTTCTTTCCATGTAGTTGTCTTTCTTTGCAGTTTTTATTGCATTCTGATTTTCAAGTGAATGGCTGGGACATGAATACCGTAAATCCCTAAATTTGTTTCAAAATTATGAAATTAGTTTAAACCCAGCTTGTGCTGATGTGCTATGAACTTATTTTTTGAACTATTTGTGCAGTTCTTAAATGTATATGGGCCCAAGTATGAAACTGCTGGGAAGTTTTGGCCTATCGTACACAATTCAATGATATTTTCCCTGGTACTGATGCATGCTATCGCATTTGGAATCTTTGCATTGAAGAAGCTTTCTCTGGCATCAGCCTTAATTGTTCCTCTTCCAATCCTCACGCTTCTCTTTAATGCATATTGCCGTAAACGCTTTCTACCCAGTTTCATTGCCTACTCTGCAGAGGTATGTTCACCCTATTATTTTTCCACTTGTGGATGGTCCAATTCAAATTTATTTAACTGCTTCCATATACAGGTAATGCAGAGTCATGGTCTGATGCATTGAAATAATGTGTTCTAAGTTGGACACGCTTTTATTACTATTGCAAAGGCTGACATGGTGTATAGAGGGAATAATAGTTGAAACCAATGTTTATCTCTGCAAATTAGTGCATTTCTCTGCTTTGATAGACATACTACTTTTTTGGTTCCGTTCGCACACAGTCTGTATCTCCTCAGATACCGGCATTGTTATATAACCTTCTTTGATTATCACATATCACTTATAAATTGGATGAGGGGTCAACATTCATCTACATAATGCCAGTCATGATCACCAACTTGTTTTAGTTTATTATTTTAGTTTTAGTTTCACATACACTTGAATAATTGTAATCATAACTCTTCATTTGTATGCATGAATTATAACAGTGGGCAACGCACATGAACAAGTGTTACAATAGATTCTGATATGGGAACTGTTCATGTTTGATATGACCCTAAAACAGTAAATATGCATTACATACGCACATATACCAGTAAATTATATTTATAACATCTAATGCCTAGCCTCTCAAGCTTTAGTGTCCAGCAGCAAAGAAGTTCCAATACTAGAACTAGCATATACTAACTCATTTTACTTATCGAAAGAAAATCCAGTTTCATTTCAATCAGTGCCAAGAACACAACTCAGTTGTCTATGTTGAAGGATCAACAGCCTTATAATATTTGAGATAATATCCATCAGTTTGGAATAGTTTACCTCATAGTGATGAGATGATTAATACTGGGGATCTTAGTCAGTGCACATATCTAGGGAAACTGGGAGAATAGGCTAACTCCTAGAGATGAGTAAGTTATCTTAGTCTGTGGGGAAGAGGTTCATAGTAGTTTTAGGTTGTCTAGTAAGTTCATTTCTGAGTCACTTTTTAACTTAGAAAAAAAAAATTAAATTAGGGAATAATTACTGCAGTTTCTGTGGTAGATGCCGTTCAAGACACTGTAACAATGAAGTTGTCCGGTCCTTTTTGTATAGCAAGCTTTTCTTATTTAAGGGTCAATATATGTATGATTCATGGATTTCCTGTACCCCCAAAGGTACCTGTGTCAGGATTATCATCAGGACATGACACTGGTATGGAATAGAAAATGTTTGACACACGAACCTAAACTGGACTTGCTCATCCTCTGCATGTGACGATGGAAAAAAGATCAAATATCACAGTAGAGGTTTCCTTCTTCACCTGGAGGGAGAGATAGGATCTCCTCTTTTCCACTGCATCACCTTTAAATTCCATTCCTTAAACTGGTTTGTGTTCCGCTTCCAAAGTCAGTCGTCTATTTGTAGTATCCCAAGAGTTGGGGATTTGGCAAGTCCAACACCTCAACACATGCCCGCCCCCATTACAAATACTCAAAGTCCATGTTTGATTTAAGGGATATTTAGAACATAAAAAGTGTGGTTTTGGAGAAGATAATTAAGTTCATAACAGTGTCAATTAATTCCCAACCATCTACCTGTGCAATGGGAACTTTGTACCAAGTCTACATTTTCCTTCCCCTCTCACCATCTTCTCTTTTCAGTTCACTACCCCCATTAAATTCTCCATCATGACGTTTTTCTGGGTTTTGACGCTTTCAGAGTTTGATAAAGAAGGACAGAGAAGACCATGATGATGCTACAACGGCTGAATTTTTTGATAAACTGGCAACTGCCTATCAGGATCCAGCTTTGTTGCCAATCCAGTACTCCGCAAACCCTGACAGTCATAGCTCTCCCCTTCTATCTTCTGCTGAAGCTTGAGGCTGAGATTTGATTTCAGTTCTGTCATGTTGAGGTCACTGGCAATGGCAGCGTTCATAGCATCATACATGTTTGTATAATAAGAATTTCTCTTCTGAAGATAGGTTTCTCTGTATATTTTGCTGCGCACATGAGCATTTGATCCAGCCATGAGCTTCTGTTCATTTGTGTCTGCCATCTCCTATTTGTGGACTGTCAGTAACCCACGAGCTGATCCGCACAATATCAACAATGAGCTATATGGCTGCTGGTGATCTGAGTGATTTGGGAATTTGTGAGAAGTCATATGTCCAGGTAATTGTTATGAAGGATTTTTTCATTTTTTTTTTAATTTCTTCCCCCTTGTGCCATTTATATTAACTATGAGCTGTTGTTCATGTATAATTATATCATTAAGTGTTACAATTCACTTTGACAATGTCTTTTTGAGACGTAATCTTCTCCTTCCAAAACAAAGATAGTAAATAAGTTATTCTTTGTCCTTTATTTAGTTTTCAATAACTAAATTTTAGCTGCATTTTGAGCAAAATACCATATTGGGAGTCTCATTTTAAAAAATAAAATTTAGGTGTGGAACAATCTTCAGGTTCTAAATTTTAGGTTATAAGGATTGATTTCGATGAATTGTATAAAATTATTTTTCTGTCTTAATTGCTGTCTGAACCATATTTACTTCTTTGCTGGGCCTGTCTGAAATTTATGTGCATGGTACTGTTTTTTTTTTTTTTTTTATTTCTTTTCAACTTGATAGCGAACTATTAAAAAGCAGAGTAATATTCTATCCCACCTTGTGTTGGCGTGCATTCAGTTTGATTCAAATGCAGAACTCAAATTTCTGAAGTGGCATGTGGTATTACATTGTGAGTTATTTCATAAATTGTTATATGATAATAACCTAAAACGAGATTTCAAATCTCCTGAAACTCTTTGTGTTGTGTCCATGCATTGCATATGCTCTCTGCGTGGCCTCATGCCACTGGAGAATTACATCATTTATTGCTTCGCCCGCAAATCAAATCAAGTGGGTCCTGTCTGCTCTACTTGTAATTATATCATATCAGAAATAAATAAGTGATATGAACTTATTTAAATTTCATATAAAAACACGGATTAAGCCTTGTATATGGTGGTGTAAGTGGTGGTAATTTCAAAGAGAAAGAACAACACAAAAAACATGGTTAAGAAAGGTTGTGGGCTTGTAGACCACTTTGTCTCTTCCTATGAGCTTTGCAAAGAAGTTTAATTTGTTAGTTTTTGCTGCATCTCACACCGTTGATCACACACAAAAAAACCACATTGTCTTCTTTTTAACCAATCAAAATGCAAAAACTTAGCAAGTAATAAATTATATCTGAAGATTAAAAAAAACATCAATCAGAAACAATAGTAATTGAACTTTGTGACAATGATGGCCTTTACCCGTGGCCTCTGCACCAAGCCCCATGTAACTACTGGTTTTTGAGTTTCTCCATAGACTCATCAAAAGGGACAATGGATGATAAGAGACTAGGATTCCAATATAACATGTCTGTATTATGTGCATATTTCATGTAAGTGCATTATTGACTCCTTATGATTGGGAAGAGTATTGGCATATTTCTAAGGGCAAAACTTGTTTAGTGTTGAAATCTGTAAACATGGTGGATGGAAGTGGTTAGGCTATTTTTATTTTATTATTTCTATAACCAAGAACCCCTGCAGTACTGTATATAACTAGGTGAACAACCATATACCGGGAGCCACTCAAAAGCCATAGATATTAGGCAAGTTATAATGGTGATGAAGAGTTGAACCCAGAACAACTGAGGTTACGGCTCAGCCCTTAATCAGTAGGCTGCCCGTGCGGGTTTAGTAGGTTAAAATTTTATCTGCTGTATTAAAAAAAAAAAACTATTGCTATTTACAGTTACATTTAAATTACATTATATCTCCATTAATCCTTCCCTCTTTTAACTGCCCTAAGGGCTGAATCGTGGAGGTTCCCTAACATACCAAGTGCACCATTTCAAGCTATGGAAGTTGCTTGTAAAAATCAAGTGGATCAAGACCTGAATTATTGAGGTTGATCACATAAAAACATGAAAGGAATACCAGTAGATCTATTCATGGAGTTAACATTTATGTTGATGATAGCTTGGGAGTCCTAGCAAAGCCAAATTTGACTTGGTCAGAGAAAATTTCAGTTTGCACCACTTCTTGGATTCTCCCAACCCTCATGGAAAAGACAAACTCCATATGGGTTAGTGGGGTAGCCGAACTATAGAAAGAAAAGAACAAAGAGATTGCAACAAGTATATAAAACACTCCTCCTATGCTCCCTCTCTCATTTGGCATCTCCTAGCTCCTCCTCTTATAAATAAATCTTAATACATACACAAGCAATCAAAAACTGCTTTTTCATACTATTAGGCTTACCTACTTAAACAAAATTGCTATATTACAAGGAGAGAGAAAGCATTAGATGTTAAGTAGAAAATGGTGAGGAAGAGAAAAGTTGAGGGGGAAGAAGAGAAGGAAAACAATGATGGGAACATGGGGATGGATCAGATGATGTGTGAGGCTGCAACTGCTGCACTTGGAGGAGCTCGAAGGGCTCGGAAACGCTTCGTTGGGGTGCGCCAACGGCCGTCAGGGCGTTGGGTGGCCGAGATCAAAGACACCATACAGAAGATAAGAGTATGGTTGGGCACATTTGATACTGCTGAGGAAGCAGCCAGAGCTTATGATGAGGCGGCTTGCTTACTCCGCGGAGCCAATACTCGGACAAATTTTTGGCCTTGTTCTCCATCTTCTAATTCAACTCGGGCTCTTCCCTCGAAGATCACAAATATTCTTCTCCATAGGCTCAAAGCTAGAAGCAATGCTAATGCTGCCATGGCTGCTTCTTTGAATGGTAACCAACAGAATAAGGAAACAGCAGAAATGCAAGGTACACAACTTGATCATTTCTTTGACATGCCCAATACTAATATCTCCACCACCACATGTTCTAGTGATTACTACACTGCAAGTATTGAATCGAATTTCTATGAAAAAGAAGGGGGTGGGGAGAGAGAATTAGAAGTACTGGATGGTAATTGGACTAGTTTTGATCAATTGCTGAATGGTGATGATCGCATTGGAGGAGAGGGAGAGCACAAAATTGAAGGAGAAGAAGAAGAAGATCATGATGTGGGGATCATGGACTTTCAGTTTCTGGACGATGTTGGATCGTCTAGTTACTATTCCCCATTTGAGATTGCAGAAGAGATGGCGCGGCCAATGGAACAGGAGAATTATGGCATAGAGCCTTCTTCAATGCTCACAGAGGCCATGAAGAGGATGAAGTATGAACGTAATCTCTCAGCTTCTCTTTACGCATTCAATGGCATATCCGAGTGTCTAAAACTGAAACTCGGTTCAGTATCTAACCTTAGCCATGACTCTAGTGACAATCAAGACATAAAGAAGAAGGAAGAAGAGGGTGTAGATATTCAGGTGGCAGTGCAAGAACACGAGAGAAGCCAACTGAATTCAACAGAATTAGGATCTTCTTCTTCTTCTTTTACTTCCTCCTTCTCCTCCTCTGCTTCCAGCAAGGAAGGAAGCGAGTGGTCTCTTTGGAATTCTCTTGATCTCCCTCCTATCACTATGCTATTTAGTGGATCATGACTTACTGATTTGCATCAAGAAACAATTGAGAAGTAATTCTAGCTTTCATGTTGTTGAAAATTGCTGTTTTTGATTAGTGATATAACAATATATATGTATACATATATATGTGTGTGTACATAGCACTATGTAATGCATTATTCTGCTTAGAATTTGAGAGCCCGTTTGGTAAATGTTTTCTGTTTTTGTTTTTTGTTTTTTTTTAAATAAAAAAATACTAAAATAAGTGTGTTTTCTGTTTTCAAAACATTAATATGGTATTGTTAGCCGAACGGTAACCTATAAATGCAATCACTAGACTATAAAAAACAAAAAACAAAAATTTATACTTATGACATACAACAAAAAATAAAAACTAATAATATTTTCAAAAGGGCTTTAATGTTTGCTAGAAGAAGATACAACCTGATTCTAGGAGAAATTTGCAAAGCACTCTCCTTTCAGTCTACCAATTAACATTCGACTCTCGAAACCATCACCAGAAAATCCACATAAGTGGAAATGATAATCTATGGAATTACAAGTAGATATCGACTGACTTTAATGACAATGACACTACATAATCTTTGTTCTATACGAGGATCAATTCAAGCGCACGAAAACATGTCTACCAACAAATTTAAGTGCAGCAATATCTGTTAAGCTAGTGTTTCAACCACTTACGCGGCAAATCTTAAGCGATGTCTGGCTTTTAAAACCGTAATCTCAGTTTTAAAATCGCGACTTCGTCATAGTCAAGGAACATTGGGAAAAAAGGGGTCTAGATTCTCGGATTTTTCAAGGATCTGCTCAATCTAACTAAAAGTGCACTCATGTTCTGTTTGACCATTTGAAAGAAAGCTTTTAATCTAGATCTCTCAATTCGAATGCAGTTTGTCAAAAAGTTCATTCAACTCCCATTTATCCAAAATAATGATTACAGAATGAATTTTCTTGTGACTTTGTCCTAATTGAAGAGCTGCCAACGTTTAAGGCTTTTGGCATGTTTGTTTAGACTGCCAATGTTTCAGGCTTTAGAAATCTTTTCCTAACATGGGAATTGGTTGCTAGAAACTCTACTGTGGCTATATGTATTACACATTAACAGGGTTATTATAGTTAATTGGTGCTAAAACGCGAGACCAGCTTTCACTGGGGTTAAATATAACACGTAACATGGTATAGGCGCGAGTAATGTGTGCGAACTAACTGCACTGTACTCTATTAGGACTTTTGATTTTGGATTTTTAAGTGTTGTTTTTGATACTAGGACACCGTGTTATACTAAACTTGACGTTTGAGGTTTCACGGTACTATAATATTCAAAACAGCCTCTAAATGCTATCAAATCTGACATGTAACATGATTTAAACATGAGTGAGGTGTGAAAACGTACAACACTCCGATTGGACTCCCGGTTTGGGATTTACTTCACTCCGATGTTGTTAATATACCTTTCCATTACATATTCGAGAAAAAAGAAAAGAAAAACAAATGAGAAAATAACATTGGACCATGAACAGTTTTTTTTTTTTTTTTTTCTTTCATATGAATTCTTCTTCTTCTTCTTCTTCTTTTTAGATTGTTGTGCACTACTCTATCATTAGATTGTTAATACCAATGGAGAAGAACAAAATGATAACTTACTTCAATCTTTAGAAATCCAGAATTTGCACGACTGTATCCAACTATTCAATAACAGAAAGAAGAAGAGGAGAAAAAATAATGACAGTCACACTTGTTTATATATATGTTTCCCATAAGCATCATCTCCATTGAAATTAACCATCTCCGAATTATCGCGACAGAACTTTATCACACAACTTCATTTCATGAATGCCAAAAACATCACTGTACTAAGAGAAGATTAAAATAACACTTGGGTATTAATCATCTCAATGTCCTTCACCTTGGTAGAATAAAAATTATAAAGTAACCCCTTCAAGATGAAATTGAATATATAATATGAATGCAAAAATGTTCCCTCCTTCCCACTGTGAGCCCATTAACAGTAACCAGGGGAGTTTTTGGGGCACTGGCTTGAGAATTTTTTACTCGCTTTTCTTTTCTCTATATCATAATGACCTAGACTATGATTAAAAGAAGGAAATAGAAACCAAAAACATAGGGTTTTTTTTAATTTACTGTAGCTTTGGACCTTGAATTGCTCACGACCTAAATTGATTTGTTGGCACAAACTCCTGAATTAAGGAGAGGGATATGAGCTGCATAGCTAGCCAGTAGTTATTTAGAAATATATATTTAAATTGTGTCATTTGAACATTATTGCCTAGATACAGCAGCATTTCTGAGGATCAGTTTGTGGGAATGAAGGCACTTCTAAGGACCACTCTGATCAAATTGGGAACACTTCTGGTTAGTTACACGTTCAAGTGGGTCATCCAGTAATGTTTATATGTTAGGGTTGGGTTTTTGTTCTTTATCACTTCTCTTATTTATTTCTTGGGGAATGCTAGCGCCAAGCAGGAGCACCTGCAAAAACACTCACGCATCTGATGGTGCGACGTTAGTTGGGGCTCACACGAGTGTCCAAGAGGCCTGAGTGACACTAGCACTCCCTTATTTCTTTGGTAAATTTAAAACACTTTTTTTTTTTTTTTTCTTTTCATTAAACGTAAGAAGAAAGTAAAAGCAAGAAAGAAAAACAAAAACAAAGATAAAACCATCATCACAACTTTTCTTGAGGGCTAGAGATTAAGAAGTCTAGGATTATTTTCTCTCAATTCAATGAGGATTAAACAAAATAGCTGCCTAATTGCAATCTGTTGGGTAAACTTTGTTTTCCTTTTGACAAGTGTAAGCTCAAGGGAGAGAGGCTCACAGTGGAACCCAATTGAGCCACATGTCAACTCACTTGAAGTCAAAGACTGTTGTGGTCTTACAAAACTCAAGTTTTTGTCCACATGGTGAGAAAATTAATAAACAAAAGGGAGGAGTAAAATGGGTATATTTTGTGGTCCAACTCAAACATGAGTTGAAAACCCTAGGCCTCAAAATTAATCATATTGTTCCATCACCACATTCCAATAATGTTTATCCTTAAAAAAATAAGGGAGACCCACCTTCCCAAGTGCATGAATGGCCCCTTCTCAGCCCAATACCATTGAAAACATGTTGAGAAAAGATGAGGCAAGAGGGAGGCTAAAAGTAGGAAAGGGATATGTGATGTTTGAGGAGAGAAGATAACTTAGGGACATGAAAGAATAGCCTTGTGTTCTGTTTTGAGTGGGATGATTATAGTGATATATGAAAAAAAAAAAAAAAAAAGATTTTGATTTGCTTTTTTACGTTTTGAAGAATCAGGCACCTGTTTGTGATATTTGGAGATTGGGGCCAAAAGTGGGGTTGAGAGTTGGAATTCATTTGATTACTAGAACCATGTGGAGCCATAAATCTTCTCCATGTCATTTAATATCATATATATATATAGAGAGAGAGAGAGAGAAGGTTAACATTAAGGGGATAGAAGATTCTCATTCTCAATTTTTCTTTGGCCTTATGTTAAGGGGGTGAATTTGAAAGACCATATATATATATACAAATATATAGGGCCTTTCAGATGGCCCTTTCTTCAGGTGAGTTTTTTTTTTGAAAGGAACCTATACAACAATCCAATTCTACCATAAAAAGCAATAAAGATGCAACCCACAAACTTCATGATAAACAAAACCTAATTCAGTCCTTCAGTAGCTTTGCTACAGAGGTGGACTGACCAACCTCATGACGGTTTCCTTAACACTGAATTGTGCTTAATAAAAGATGCCTTTGTTTCCAAGCTCTTGTTGACCCACCTTCCTAACTAATAATTGAAGTTTAGGTCATTTACATAAGCTTGCTTGACCTTCTGTGCATATTTATCTTTCTGGGCCTACAAAATGGTCCCAGTAAATGCATCTATATATGTATACTAAATTTCATTAATGGATTAAGGATTCATACTTAATTGAAGAAGGCGACGATGACGAGGAGATGATGTTCTAAGTATCCATTAAACAAATTGTTAATAGATTTTTTTAGGCCTAATGGGGTCATAAAACTTCAATCACTATCAATGTGATTATAGTTTAATTATGAAAAAGAAAATGAAGCCTTTTCCCTCTTCATTTGACTTTGAAAATAGATTACTCCTCCTAAATCAAAGAGAGAAAAAGGCTAAGATAGCCTTCTATGTTTGACAAAAGGGTCTGTGGAACATAAAGGGGTATTCAATAGCAAATCCTATACTTTTTATACACATGAAGATTGCATAGCTCCAAATAGAACATACGCTTCATGGAATGAGAGAGTGTAAAGCTTTTCCTTTTCTCTTAAGGTACCCCAGGGCCCAAACTTTTTGCCCTTTGAATATTATTCAGCAGCATCAAAACCTTCTTCAGGGCAATGACAGAGAGAACCAGAGGGACTAAATCCCAAATGGGCCAAACCCCCCCCCCCCCCCCCCCCCTCTCTCTCTCTCTCTCTCTCTCTCTGTAATAACTACAGTCTCTGCTGCGACAACTTCCCACTGATATCAGAAACAGAACCCATATTCTCTCTCTCTCTCTCTCTCTCTCTCTCTCATGCACACAACTTCTTGTGTTCTAATTCTTGGTTTCTCTCTCAATTAAGTCATGGAAGAAACAGAAGAGTCCAATACTAACAAGAAATGCACTCCCAAAACAGGGAGTTTCAGGGGGAGGAACAACCCTCACAACCATCAGCATCACCACCAGTTCTTGCAGCATTCAAACAGGATTGGGTATTGTAACCAGAACCAATGCCAAACTTACCCAGCTCTTCTTCCTTTGCCTCCTCTCATACCCCTCCAACTGACTATAACTCCACCTCTTCCTCAAAACCGGTGTTTCAGATCAAAAACCCATTTGCAGAAACTTTCATGGAAGCAGAATAAACCTCCTCTGGCCACCTCTTCAGACTCCGAGCCCCCAAATTCTGCGGTTTCACCAGGTAACGTTGCTTATTCAAACCCACTTCTCTCTTCTGTCTTTCATATTTTATTATTCTCTATATTTGTCCTTCCATACCAGAGATTCCACAGAGAATTTGCGTGTTAAAGATTCTCAAATTATTGTGCCTTCTTGCTTCTGTAGAAGTTTTGGCCGCTGTACATTCGCAGTTGATTGAGATTTGAGTCCTTAAAACTTTTGTGGTAATAAAATAAAAATGAATCACTATTGCTTACATCCTTCTATATAACAATATATCTAAACAGCTCCAGAAGGGTTTCGACGGCAAAGCAGCATACCCTTTAGAGGGAAAGATGGAAGGAGGGTCATGGGTGGCACACCGCCGCCACTTGCGGTGGCAAAGAGACCGGATTCTGGCGGCGTAGAAGGGCCGGTTATCTCTATCCTTGCCAATCATTTCCTAGTCCAATTTGATCCCTCACATCGAATTTTCCACTATGATGTTGAAATCTCTCCGAATCCTTCCAAGGAAGTTGCTCGAATGATTAAGCAAAAACTGGTAGAGGACAACTCGGTTGTCCTCTCTGGTGCTCTTCCGGCCTATGATGGCCGGAAGAATCTTTACAGCCCTATTGAATTCCAAAGTGATAGGCTTGAATTCTTTATTAGCCTCCCAATCCCCTCCGCCAAGTTACCATCCGGAGAAAGCATCTTCTCTCATGAGAAGCATGGCCAAGTTAAGCTTTTTCGCATAAACATCAAACTCGTTTCGAAGTTTGATGGAAGGGAATTGAGTAGCTATTTGAGCAAGGATGGAGATGATTGGATTCCCCTTCCTCAGGATTATCTCCACGCCTTGGACGTTGTCTTGCGAGAGAGCCCAACCGAGAAATGCATACCCTTGGGGCGATCCCTATACTCGAGTTCAATGGGAGGGACTAAAGAAATTGGAGGAGGAGCTGTTGGATTGAGAGGGTTCTTTCAAAGTCTTAGACCAACCCAACAAGGACTTGCTCTCAATGTGGATTTCTCCGTGACCGCTTTCCACGAAAGTATTGGAGTGATCCTTTACTTGCAAAAGCGTCTTGAGTTTCTGCATGATCTTTCTCAGAGGAAGACAAGAGGTTTGACAGGAGAAGAAAGGAGGGAAGTGGAGAAGGCATTGAAGAACATCAGGGTCTTTGTTTGCCATAGAGAAACAGTTCAGAGATATCGGGTTCATAGCTTGACTGAGGAAGCTACAGAAAATCTCTGGTTTCCGGATAGGGATGGGAAGAATTTGAGACTGGTGAACTACTTCAAGGATCACTATAATTATGATATACAGTTCAGGAATTTGCCTTGCTTGCAGATTAGTAGGAGCAAACCATGCTATCTTCCTATGGAGCTTTGCGTGATTTGTGAAGGCCAGAAGTTTCTTGGCAAGCTCTCGGATGATCAAACCTCGAGGATAATGAAGATGGGTTGCCAAAGACCAAGAGAAAGAAAGGCAATAATTGATGGAGTCATGGCAGGACCAGTTGGTCCAACAAGGTAAAATTTTACAAAAAATTGTATCCGTTTATATAGCTTGGATGTCGATTAGAATTGTTTCTAAAGTATTTCAAATTCTCTTTTCTTGACAGTGGCATTCAGGGGAGGGAATTCAAACTCCATATTTCAAGGGAAATGACACGGTTGAAAGGCCGAATTCTTCAACCTCCCAAGCTAAAGCTTGGAGATGGCGGTTACATAAGAGACCTAATTCCTTCCCGCCTTGACCGCCAGTGGAACCTTCTCCACAGCCATGTCTTTGAAGGCACTAGAATTGGGAGGTGGGCGCTAATAAGCTTCGGAGGCAGCACTGACCAGAAATCCGCCATTCCAAAGTTCATAAACCAGCTATCTCAAAGGTGCGAGCAATTGGGCATCTTTCTCAACAAGAACACAATCATTGGCCCCCAATTTGAACCAATGCAGGTTCTTAACAATGTCTCTCATTTGGAATCCAAGCTGAAGAAAATCTACAGAGCTGCATCCAATAACCTCCACCTGCTCATTTGTGTCATGGAGAGAAGGCACAAAGGGTATGCAGATTTCAAACGAATTGCAGAGACTAGCGTTGGGGTTGTAAGCCAGTGCTGTTTGTACCAAAATCTTGGCAAGTTGAGCTCACAATTTCTTGCAAATTTGGCTCTCAAGATCAATGCCAAAGTTGGTGGTTGCACGGTTGCTTTGTTCAATTCATTACATTCCCAAATCCCACGCCTCTTCCGGCCTGATGATCCAGTAATCTTCATGGGTGCTGATGTTACCCATCCTCACCCGCTAGACGATTTCAGCCCATCTGTTGCTGCTGTTGTGGGAAGTGTCAACTGGCCGGCAGCAAACAAATACGTTTCGCGAATGAGGTCTCAAACTCATCGGCAAGAGATCATCCAGGATCTGGCTGCAATGGTAGGGGAAATCCTGGATGATTTTCATCAAGAACAAGCCAAACTCCCCAAAAGAATAATCTTCTTCCGAGATGGGGTAAGCGAAACCCAATTCTATAAAGTCCTTCAGGAGGAGTTACAAGCTATTAGAGCAGCCTGTTCTAGATTTCAGGGCTACAAACCTCCCATTACATTTGCTGTGGTGCAAAAAAGGCACCACACAAGGCTGTTTCCTAATGAAACCGATCCATCTTCGACTAGAAACCAATTCTCCAACGAAAACATTCCTCCTGGAACCGTCGTGGATACTGTGATTACTCATCCAAAGGAATTTGATTTCTATCTTTGCAGCCATTGGGGGGTGAAGGGAACGAGCCGGCCGACACATTATCATGTTTTGTGGGATGAAAGCCAATTCAGTTCTGATGAACTCCAGAAACTGGTTTATAACCTTTGCTACACATTTGTTAGGTGCACAAAGCCAGTTTCTTTGGTGCCACCAGCTTATTATGCCCACCTTGCTGCATATAGAGGCAGACTCTACCTTGAACGGTCGGATTCGTCGCCTTTTGCTAGAACTGCGTCCACAATCTCCCGCGCTGCCCCTCCGCCGGCAACTCCTCTGCCAAAACTCAGTGAGAATGTCAAGAATCTCATGTTTTACTGCTGATTAATTTTTCTTTCAATTCAATAGAGTTGTAGTAAAGTGTTGTATGATCCCATTGGACAAAGCTAGTTAGTTCCTTACTAGGATCTCTCCATAGGCTAATCCCATATTGAATTGATGATCATTGAATTGAATTTGATAACAAGACAATATATGCTAGATTCTCCGGGTCATTGATACTTCTACTGAACATTTCAATGTATAGAGACTTGAAAATTTCAGAATCTTCACTCTCTCTCTCTCTCTCTCTCTCTCTCTCTCTCTCTCTCTCTCATAATCCTGTTTTTGACTACCACATATAAATTTATAATGGGTCATTACCTAATTACAATGAGAAACAGGAAAAAAAATATAAAAAACATATCAACCCGCTTCAAAGCAGCTCACTGAAGTCTACCTTGGATCAAATTATTTGAAACAGCCAAACAATGGTCTTGATCACTAGCATAACCACCTCATTCAATATTAATTTCCCGCATATTTAAGGCCCATAAGCTGGCATTCGTATCGTTATCTTTATCTTTGACAATTAGGTGGGCAAAAACATCAATTACAAGCCAAAGGTTTAATGGTTTATCATCCAGATAACGCTTTGTTTAGGGTAAATATGTCTCTTTCCCAAAATACACAAGTTGGACCAGACTGTAACTTCTTAACCCCACTCTCTCTCTCTCTCTCTCTCTCTCTCTCTGGGGAGGGGGTGTTAAGATTTGAATCTAAATTGTAACATTACTATTACCAGACAATAGAACAATAACCCAAAACAAACGGACTAGCAGAATAACACTTGGGCAGCTGACTCTAGTTAAAGAGTTGGACATGAGAACTATAAAGTACAGTGTATGAGCAAACACTAATGACTATACAGTAAACTCATCAGGTTGCCATGACAAGTACCTTATATTGGTTCATAAAAATGAATTACTACAATTTGAGAGAGAGAGAGAGAGAGAGAGAGATGTTCTTACTACACTGTTGATGACTGTATGAGCAACCACTAAGGACTATACAGTAAACTCATCAGGTTGCCATGACAAGTACCTTATATTGGTTCATAAAAATGAATTACTACAATTTGAGAGAGAGAGAGAGAGAGAGAGAGAGAGAGAGAGAGAGTTGTTCTTAGGCATTGGGCGTGTATTTTGAGTCTTTGACAGTAGAATGGTCGCCTAGAGAAGTATGAAGGGAAAGAAGACAGAGAGGGATACACTAGGGTCCGCAAATGTGTCATTGAGAGAGCATGAATGGTCACATTAACATTGAAGAATGTAAGAAGGCAGAGAGAGAGAGAGAGAGAGAGAGGGGATTTAGGGGCAATTCTTGGAACAAAACTGAGTATGAGAGTGACTAAAGCTAATACATTTGTGTATCTATCTAAGCATGTCAGTGCAATACATATACCTGTTTTCCATGCATGCATGAAGAATGCCAGAGAGCTCCTGCACACAAGAATAAAAGAAAAGAAAGGATATATTGTAAACTAGTTTTCCAGGGACCCATAAAGGAATGGTACACCTACTCTGTTGATGCAAGGATATTTTGTAAAGTAGCTTTGTTGGGACCCACAGAGGGATTGTACACCTACTCAGTCCTCTGCACCCCTCTGCCAAGTACCAGCATAAATGAACGAAGCAATGTGCACATATAGAGAGAGAGAGAGAGAGAGCTAGAGTCATATGAACAGATATATATATATATATATATGAGGAGAGAGACAGAGAGAGGAACACAATAAAAGACAAGAAAAGATGGGGTGTTCAAGTAAAAGCCACTGTGCTCTGAATTTCCAGTTTCCCTTTTGTCTCTCTCTCTCTCTCCTCTGAACGATTTTTGGGACTATTCATCACTCTTACTTTCTCTGTGCAATACCTTTAAGTACTGCACGGCCACGGGAAGAGACAGAAAGACTGAAACAGGGAGGTAGGGACCAGAGGGATCTGACCCACCTGACCTTTTGGCTTTGCCAACCTGTTTGACACTTGTCAACTATATATTGGATATGGATGAGAGTCTCAAAATGAGAACAGTTCTACTACTAATGTGTTTTTGACACGTCTGAAGCTCACGTGAATCTAGTTGAATAGTAGAGTTCAGGAGAATACCCCTAGTGCCATTCTTTCTTTTTAATTGAACAGTGCATTGCTGTAGCAATGGTCTGGATATTGGGCCCAATGGTTAGACCCTGGTCTATTCTTTGAAGAAATTATTCGTTGCGCCACGTATCCTTACTGCTTTATTTATATGGGTGAGTCTCCCCCTTATTAATTGAGATGTTTGAATCTATCAAACACGGAATAATTATTGTGAGTGATAGAGCAGTTCTGAATAATTTTTTATTTGGCCCTAACTTAAGGATGACCTAGTGGCTATTTGGTCCTGGGAAGGATACTGATAGGTTAGTTTTGAATTCTGTGTACACTATAAATAATTTTTATTGAATTTAAAATTAAATTTTAAAACCGTTCAATAAAAAAGTTAGATGTCCTAACCATTTAACCTAAAAAAAATTAATAAATATGTTTTTCTAAAAAAAATATTAAATAACATACTATCTAAATACATAAATATATTAAATTATATACTTATATAATTTTACATTTATTTTTGGTTGGTCTTTAAACAAAATTCTCATGCTCGCCAACTAACATAAATGAGTCTAAAAAATTTCTCAACCGTTTAAATAATAGATGGGCTTAGCAAACCATTGGGCTCCTAGTCACCTCTAACCAGTTCTGATGCTAAGTATAAGATTTTAAATGTAATCTCTCTCCACACCTCATTGTTGTCTGTCATTAATTATGTAAATGCATACATTATATAGTTTGTGTGGATAGTAATTAAATGAACTCGAGAAAGTAACTAGCTGAAGGATTGAACACTATGTTGTAAAATAAGGGGAAAAAAAAGGTCGAGGTCCCAAATTCTGATTTTAGATTGGGGATGTCGAGGATTTGCCCCTCTCTCCTCTTTGTTTTTTTTTTTTTTTTTGAATTGAAAGTTGCAAAGAACTGTCATTTTACATATTTGTGAAAGAAAAAAATTATGGCGGCTTTATTTTCATGGCAGTCTTAATTTCTGTTTGATCAAAAAGATATGGATGGACAAAAATGACCTCAAATATTCGACCAGTAATATTGAGGAATATTTTTGTCCATTCGTAATTTTTTTTATCTTTGCAAAAGCAAAAACTGCTCTGACAATTGACTGTCACAATGAAAAGACAAAAAAAAAAAAAAATGGAGAAAAGGCCATGCAGAGGAAAATTTGCACGTATTATCACTTAATGGAAATAGCATAAATATTATGCCAATGCTTGTGGAAATAACTTGTTCTCCAACTTTATTATCACGAGAAATTATTCAGTTCTATTGGAAATCATATAGTCCTCGTCCTTCACTCACCTACCAATGGGTCCCAAAATTATTAGGTAATGACGAACAGTCCACCAAACAGTCGAGAAACTCACCATTATGTGTGTGGAGGAGGAGAGTCGTGTCTCAAGATTATGTGAGTGAACAATTTTTCTAGCATCCATATTGCTTGTAGGAAAACTTGTTAATATTTGAGTTCTCCAAGTTTGTATACATAATCCAAAATCTGATAGGCTTCAAGCTTTAAATGACCTATCTTTGCAAGATTGACCAGATTATAGTTTTTTTTTAGAATAACAATAACAATAATAATTGTGATATGCATGGCAAGAAATATTATAGGTTCCTTTACAACTTCTTCTCCCCACTAAATTCTTAAATTATAATGATTATTTGCACAGCAAACAATAATT
Organism: Euryodendron excelsum; assembly: GCA_033060915.1. NCBI lineage: Eukaryota > Viridiplantae > Streptophyta > Magnoliopsida > Ericales > Pentaphylacaceae > Euryodendron > Euryodendron excelsum. The sequence goes on from CM065388.1 coordinate 6,136,645, forward strand.
CTAATATTAATTAAAACAACAAAGGAAGAAGAAGAGGATGGGAAAAAAAGCTGTGTAAAGCAAAGTTGCATATTATCACTCTACTTTAAACGTTTTTTCTTAATTTTTTTTTGCAGAATAAGCATATGTGATTGGATTGATAATTTTATATCTGATCTTATTTCATATTTCATTACACAAAAAAGAAGATCAGAGTAAGCAATCTAGACAGAAAAGTTACATATTATCTCTATTTTAAACCTTTTTTTTTATTTTTCTTGTAAAATAAGCATATGTTATTGGACTAATAATTTCATATCCGATCTCATTTCATATTTTATTACACAAAAAAGAAAGATATCAAAATAAGCAATACGCTTAACCACGCATATTACAAAATTAAATAATCCAATAATTAGGAAGTAGAGGTTAATTTACAAAATTACCCTCCTATTTTATAATCTCGAGAAGTACTGTCCTGAGATTCGTTTGAAAATTGCTAGCTTGATTCTCCTCTGCCTTATAAAAAATAAAAAATAAAAAGATTCTCCTCTGTCGGTGAATTTAACCTTACCATCTGATTCCCCCTGTAGGGCCCGTTAAAATTTGGAATCAAAAAACTTGCAACGCCAATCAAGACTGGACGGACCTTCTGCTTAGGTGTCCCATCAGATTATCCAATCCAACCAGCTTATGTCAGCTCAGTCTAATATATATATATACGCACTATATATTTTACCTTAAATCAATCGGTGGAAAAAGGATCACCAGACGAATTAATGGTACCCAAAAGGAATCAACGGTCAGATAAGGGTTTCAGTTGACATGGAGGATAGGAGAGCCGTACGCTAACAAAAGCACTGGGTACTACTTACGTTTGAGTTGACGTGGAATCTAGGATCCAGCTCTTGATGTGTACGGTCAATGAAGCCGCACCTGCTGCACATTATTTTTGCTCTTTGTTAATGGGTCCAAAGCCCATTATCTGCTTCGGCCTAAAGCTGAAAACCAGGCCCAACGGAGCCCATATCAAGTTTCTGGCCCGAAGTTTTACCGAGGTCTACTTCACTGAAAATGATTGGCTCATAGGCAAGTAAACCTCCCCTCAATAGACGGTAGAGAGAGTCTCACACACACACAAACAAACAAACAAAAGGAAAAACCCCGATACTCGGACCTGTTTGGCACCAGTTTTTTTCCATAGCTTTTTTACTAGTTTTTATTTTTATTTTTTATTTTTAGTAACTTTTTAAAATTAAATTAAATATATATTTTTTTTGAACTTTTAGGTCATACATGCTCGTTTAAAAAAAATTTGAACGTTGGGCGAAAAAAGTCACCATACTACTTGTGTTGTACCAAGAAGCAAGATAAAGAAACAATAATAAAAGAAGAAGAAGACCACTTTCAGACACATTTGGTTGTTAAAAAAGAAAAGGAAAGAACTTGGTCCATGTGATCAAAGTAGGAAAATTTCTTATTGATCTCTAATATCCAACTGAAAAATCTACCATTGTCCATTAATGTGAAATCTATGGTAAAATTTTTTCTCATGTGAGTGCTTTCAATTCTTTTATTTAAGCCCTTAAACGTTTTATAAGTTAATGTGCTCTAATGATATGAGAAGAACTTTCACATGGTTGCAGATGATGTCATTGCTCTAATTAGCAAGTGCTGTTTGTGAAAGGCTAAAACTATCTCTCTCAAGAATTTAATTTTTTTTGTTTTAATGATTAGGTGTTCGGATTAGGTTACGCGTATTGTAACTAATTTCAAGATTTATATACTTCTTTTATTCTACACAAATCGGAAAATTTTCGAGTCAAAGATTTTGAGAGTAACTCTAAAGAGTTGATAGCATCTAAGATATTTCGAACTTGATATTTTGAAAGGAACAGACTCTCACCTCTAAGCCTTGACCACCTTACTACTCCCAAGGTTTCAAATATCATTTTTTCTAGCAGTTTTGTAAGATATCCTTCGGTGCACTTGGAGCGAATGTAGTAGGCTCCATTCTAATGCGGGTCCAGACAGTGTGTTTGGAGGTGGAAGTGAAATAATAGTGATGAGATACTTTAAGAATATTGAATAATTTTTTTAATTTTGAGCAATGTATTGGACTCTTTTTTCCTGTATTTGAATTTTTCCTTAATTCAATATTTTCTATCATTTTTTCATTAATTTTTTTATATATAATCCGTTATGTTTAATATTTCTTCTTGTTAGTATTTTTATATATTTATTTATTCATATTTATTCATATTTTTGTAATATCTTGATATATGGCTAATTGTTTTCGACATCTCAATTGTTTTTTACTCAATACTAAAAATAAAAAAATATATATCACAAGGCTAAGCACTTTTTAAATGGCTAACAGCTACATTAACCAGGAAAATTTCATCCTTGGAGAGTTTCGTAAGCCATAAACCATGCCTTGTCTGCTGCCGTTTACGGTGGCCATAGGGTCTTAATCAATCTTCCCGTAGACTCAGGTATAACTTTTGCTAGTGACATCTACACAACCAGTTCTAAAGAGCTTCCCCTTCATAGCAGTTCAAGCTCATGGAACAAGTTCAATGGCTAGAACCTCCAGCACGATCTTCCAAAATAGAAAAATTGATCATGAAAAAAAGTCCAGAATTGATAAAAAAAAATTCAAGTTGCAGACTAGCCTTGTTATAACTCTCATTCATCAGGAGCCCAAATGATTCCTTCAGCTCCCTTGTCTGCATATAAAGTTGAAGAAGCCATGAAAAACTTGTATGATCATGTACCCAGCAAAGAGTTTTTGAGTCCTATTAAGGTATCTGCTTGCCATAAACCGGTCTGTTCTTCATCGGGTAGGGCAAGAACGCGAGATTGGCAAGTATTTCATGACTTCCTCGTAGCTGCTTCATATTTTTGTTATGAGTACTCACAAGATCTTTTTAGATCATACAACAATTTACAACATGATGTTATGGAATATCATAAGATTTGGCAGAAATGTCATGGCTTCTAAAACTGATTGACATACGGCATTCATGGTTTCCCTACCATAAAATCTTCAACTAAAGTAAAAACTGTGCTCTTCAGGGTGAGGAAGAGAAGAGACTTAAGACAATTAAAGGCAATAATTCTTATCTCACTCAGTACAGCTTAAACTTTCGAATTTCAATGTAAAACATATATGTACTGACCTTCACATACCATCCAGCCTCGTCCAGTCTAAATTATCAGTTCCAAAGCATGCTAATACAATCATTTGGGTATAGAACTCATTCTGTGAAGAGCCTTCCTCGTGAACAATAATCAGATACATATAAAATCCCGAGTACAAAAATACATGCATAATCCAAATCAAAACCATGGTTTGTTGATCAGAGCCTCGCTTAGTGTACAGAAAATTTATACATTGAAACAACTCTCATCAATTTCCGTGATTATATTCATCCTTTGGTGTCAATTGTCACTCCTCTCCCAATAGGGGATGCTTGATGCTAGTGAGAATTTGCCAGCATAGTTTGTGATGGCATGATACTAGTAGTAAAAGCTATATCTTTTTCTAAAATGGTACAAAAATATGTCAACTAGGGCAATTCCATCTTTCAGAAAGTACCATTTGAATGCCTTCAGCATCTACGAAATATGGCCATACATCTTAATTGGCTGTTCTTGTTCCTCCTTTGTACTGTACTCGGGTATATTTTCTCCTAGTGACCTTAAGCATTACCAGTTTGAAATATCTTTTCCTTCAAATCAGTTCAGCTCATATGCTACAAACACAAACATGGTCTTGCAAAATGGTAAACGAAGCAGGTCATAAATTGAATCACTATGATCATGAAGAGGTCCAGAATTTAGTACAATTGAAAATGCAAAATAAACAAGTCACTACAAGAGGAGGTACGCTCACAGTCAAATTATCAGAAGATGAAAACAAGTAGCACTGCTACATTGTATGGATAATTTTTAGTAATGGACACGTGTATGAGAAGTGAGGACATCTAAAATAACGACAGAAGCTTTTTTCCCCTTTTTCACAAGGAATATCTCTGTATCTCAGTTTGAGATTCGCAGTTTTTCTGAAATATTCAAAGTACTTCCTTGGTTCTGAATTATTCCCAAGACAGTAGTCTCTGGAGCAGTCGAGTCCAAATGTGTTTCGAAATTTTATTGAGAATGCTATCACAAGATGTGTAAGACAAAACAAGAAGGGCAGAATGACTGCATGAAATTTTGTATTATCTATGAATGAAAACAAGAAATATAGGGACAAATTTGACTGTAATGTCCACGATTTTTCGCAAAAGGAACACAACTAGTGCAACAATTTTGATGTTACCAGGCTTTCAAAGTCATCCTTGGCAGCTCCTACTGTTGTTAATCACTGAAGATGAACTTTTATGATCATCTACCCAGCAAAGAATTAACAGCCACATAAAGTTATCTAACCTGCTTGTATGGGAAGGTTCACCCATACACCATTCCTCATCTCTAGCTCAAGAATGCAAGATTGGCAAGAATATCTTGACATCCTCGTCACAGAAGCCATCTTTTTGTCATTTACTCAGAAAAATCTTTTCAGATCATATCCCAGAAGTCATTGAATATCCATAGATCCAGAGGAAATGGCCAGAGCTTCTAAAACTGATTGACATTCTCCATTTAAAGCTTCCATACTATAAGATCTACAGCTAAAGTAGAAAACTGCGCTCATCATGGAATCAATAAGCACCACAAATGAATACATAAGTACCAACAGAGGTCCTTCCCATATCCTCGAAGACCCATCTCCATAGCTCAGCGTCTTCACTCTATGCTCAAACAACCCCTCCACGAATGCCATACCAATTGTTGATCCGAGAAATATCAAAAGACCCACCTGAGTCTGGCCCCTAATCAGTACACTAGCCCTCAACAACGCCTGGGGGCCCGAAACATCCTCCAGTACAGAGATTACAATAGCAATGTTACAAATTATGATAGCATTTGCAAAAATGACTGAGAAGACAAACCCCACCATCATCGCTGGATAAACAACTAAATCGGGAGCAAACCCAATTATCGAAAATAAGCTGCTCACAGCTACAAGGAGGACAAGAAACAGTGTCAAACAACCAGCAATCACCATACACACCCACAAATATGTCGAAACAAGACGCCTCCAAATCTTTCTAACAATTACAAAGAACTTGGAAGTGTCAAACTTTTTTCTTGAATAAGTGCAATCCACGGAGTATACGATTGCGGCTTTTGACAACAGAGACAATGTGATATACAAAGGGAAGCACATTGCCGACGAAATCACCATCTCCGAAAACTTTTGGCAAGACTGTTTGATAAAAGGCCTAAGAGGAAGTCCACTGGATTTGGCCACCAACAACAGCCTTATAGTAAGTCTCTTGACAGTGGAATGATCGGTCAAGACGTTCGATAAAAGAACAGCCGATACAGGACATATAAGCAGCGCTGCTATACCCATGAATCCCATCGCATTGTACCGAAGAATTCGAACCGTTTCTCTCAAAATCTCCAACGCACTCGTTGAATGAAACTGATTATCAGATCGAACACTATGGTCCGATGACTCCAATTCGAAATTTTGAAGATCTGGGTCGTCATGCTTCTCCTTTCTAGGACTAATTCCTCTGGGAGCTTCCATCTTTTGTCGAGATCTTTCGAAACTCAACCGAATCAATGAGCGTACACAATGAATTGGATAAAATAAACCAACCCCTAAATCATCTCACTAACCCACAATTCACAAGCAATCACTGGAAATTTTAAAATGCTCATTGATATTAGTAATCAGATCTGAACCCAGATACATTCCCAGGCACGCATACCTCTGTAACCGAAGATCGAAATGGCGAAAGTGATACAGAAAGAACGCTTATATATGCATAGAGATATAGGGGGAGAGAGAGGTGAGGGGAGAGGATGGATCTGAAAGTGTGAAGGGCCTGAGGATTTCACGAAATGGGTACAGTAGGAGGGGTGGAACCTGGAAGAGCTGACCGGAGAGCGATAAGCACGCGGCGTTGGAAGCGGAGTCACGTGAGAGGGGAAGGCGTTGCAGACAGCTCTCACGGCGGAGATATGGGAGGGAGCTCAGGGAGGGAGGACTGTCAAAAATTTGTAATAAAGGTCCAAAAAAAGTGATTTTGGGGCTTTAAACAAACAAATTACTGACTCGTAACTGGCTGGTTTAACGTTAACTCCTCGTTTAAATGCATCAAATTTGAAGGCATTTTAAAATTTACTCAAAAATAATATTTATGCTAAAAAATCAAACTAAAAATGTTTGACTCGATTAAACTTAGATCAAGTAAATTTTTAAAATTTTAAATAATTTAAGAGTTAATTAAAATTTTACTCTTTAAACTATAATTTAGTGTTATTAAATTCTTTTAAACTTTAAAACGTAATACACTGAACCTTTGAACTATTCATTTGTATTAATCAACATTTTTATTAGCAATATATTAAACAATTTGTTAAGAAAATAGATGAAAAATTATCATATAATTTGTACATATTTAACAAAAATATGATTTTATACCTAAATTGACTTTTTCTTTTTATAATAATTATTTTAATGATTAAAATGTCCTTGAATTACCCCTATCTTTATAGACCATTTCAAAAGACATTTTAGTAGTTAGACAATTTTTATATTAAAAAATATTAATTTAAGTATAAAATTATACTTTTTTAAATATGTGTAAGTCGCATAATAATTTTTTGTAAATAAGTTGCTAATAGAATATATTAATTGATAGAAATTAATAATTTATGAGTCAATTTCTCACATTTTAAAATTTAAAAAAAATTTAAGATATTAAATTATAATTTAAAATGATTTTGTAATTAGCACACAATTCAATACTTTTTAAGTTTTTACCCATTTACAATCCCAAAGTTGAGGGATGCTCGAAGGCGTGTGCTGTCATTTGAAGGAGAGTGTGGACTTTGGGGTTGGTCTTTGTGCAATTATGCGTGTGTCTACGAGGATATACGTTGCATGGTAGCACCTCTTATACGCAACGCATATCGCACCGACAGAGCGATAATGTGCGCAATCTATAGATATTTCGAGAAGTGACTTATTTTAAGTGATTTTTAAGTTTTATTAATAATTTTTTCTTTAAAAAAATAAATAGTCTTTCAAATATTTGAGCAATTTCTTTAGTTAACTAAATTTATTTTTTTGAATTATGAATCATTGTAGTTATTTATTTCATGTATTTTGTAGAAGAACAATTATAGCACTATACATTGAATCCATTAAATTATAAATGGTCTGTAAATATGTGAGTTGTCTCTTTGGCGCACAATATTTATTTTTTTGAATTTTAGTTCATTGTATTTCTTTAGTTCATTTATTTTATAAAACAAAACTTATACCACTATACATTGTATCCATTGAATTCATATAAAATGTATCTTCTTTATCTCAATAACTCTTTTAATACTTGAATTATTACTAATAATAATACTCCTTTGAAAAAATGATAACTAAATTATCCTCCTTATCAAAACTGTCACTGCTAAAAATTCTAGAAGAATAACAATTTCTTGAAAATAAAAACTATTGGTATGTTTTATTTAGTATTGTTACTTGGTGGAGCAATATTCAAACAAAGACAAATGTTATGTTGGAACTGAACAAAAACAATAAGATCAAAAAATTAAAAATAAATCTCATGCATCGTATGGATTTAAAACTAGTAATACAAAATTACAAATAGCATGATGCGGGTGGAGAAATTATTCACTCCTCATTGCATCATATGTCTTTGCTCCTCCTTGATAATAAAATAAATCAAGTTATTCGAGCTAGGCTCATATTCGATTTGTTAAAAGCTCATTAAAAATCAATTCATGATGTAAACAAATCAAGTTTGAATATATTTTAAAGCTTGAAAATCAACTTGACTTTGGCTCGATAAACTTATATATATACTAAAAAATTCAAGTTACTTGAGCTCAGGTTAATTAAAACTCGTTTGTGATCTGTTAAAAGTTAAACGCGCTAAAATTTAAACATATTTTGAAACTCATTAAGGTTAGCAAACAAAACATAAACAATTTAGTACTCACCTTGGCTTGGCTTGTTTATAGTCCTACTCTCAAATGGGATAAGCATCCACTTGTACCATTCCTAATAGGAAACTTAGCAAGTATGATGGGGTGCTCTTGGAGCATTAAATAATTTTTCAAAACCGAGAGCATAGTAAGTGTTATATATGTGCCCCTATATGGCAGATGTTATATTATTGGATGAATTAGTAATAACAACATTTATATTAAAAACCATTTATTAGATACTTGTACATGATGATAAGTTTTTATTTAATTACATCATTATGTACATAATTTTTTTATTTGTGTTGTGTTATCCATACTATATAATGTATACATATATACTAAAATCATATGCAAATAATTTTCATCGTGCATCTCTCCCAATGTTTATGAGACGTACACTTTATGATTAAGTGTAAATGATTCATCTATATGCATGTGCACGTAGTCATATACAAATAATCTAATATCTAATAAGTTAAGGGGCATGATGGAAATCACCGTAGGGCCATGGCCTGTACTTAGACAAAAATTCATCAATATAGTGGCCCTTCTCTAGTTGGTTTTTAATGTTTTGGCCACCTTAAAAATGGAATATTGTTTTTGTTCCTAATAATAACAATGTATGTTATTTTTATTTTTAACTAAGAAAATAGGGATAAATTTGCTGCAGTGCGGTAGTACCAATTATAGTGACTCAAACATAACCTTGACAATGAGATAAACATCAAATACACAAAAAATAAAAATTATAATAAAAATAGTACTTAAAAACAAAGGTGCTATCTTCCCACTGAAATTTTTTTTTTCTCTAAAAAATATAATTTTAAGAAATAAGTTTTATTTAAATTGTCCCAACCCACTTCCACTTTTAAATGCATTAGATTCATACTTTATGTTGGTGCAAAGTTTGCTTATCTCCTTGGTAAGGTGTAAGGATGCTAAAGGCAAAGTAGAAGGCTAACCCAAAATCAGTGTATGGTACATTAATGGATTCTATACGCTAGGATGGAACCAACTTTTTCATTACCTATCCCATAAAATAGAACAATTATACAATACTTTGAGGGTGTCACGTCATTCTTGTTACACTTCTCTCAAGCGTAATGAATTTCTCCTGTTAGGTGGATCTGAACATACTAAATAGACTCTCTATCTTGTATAAGTACAATGAGTCTCCCTCTTAGGTAGATTAAACACACCCATCGAACCCACATAAAAAGGGGACTCATTGTATTTGGAAGAATTAGAGCAAGAATGACGTAATACTCTAAAAGCGTTGAATAATTCTCGAATTAATAACATGGGAACCAAGGTCGGAAAAAATTTAGTGAGTAGCATATGTGTTTTTAGGGTACTTTTCATAATGATTTTTATCTTTCATTTATTGAATGAGTACTTCACTATAAATCTTAAATTCAATTAGCAGGTTCTATAGTATTTGCCACCAACAGACCAACTCCTTACAACATTGGATAAAAAATCTCCCAACCCCATATCCTTCCAAGCCTAATTCCCAACAATTTTCTTCTATATAACGATTTTATCTGCTCACTTAAAAAGGTTTCCTTCAAAGAGCTCCACTATAACACTTGAAAATAATAAAATGGCCTTTGAGGAGCTGACTAGGCCAAAAACAGAACATTAAAAAAATCAATATTCTCTCCGTTCTCTACAGATCCAGACCGTTTACCTCAATCCAAACTCAAATCTAAACCATCCAATTTTTGGACAAAGTCTTCGTTGTTTACGAATAGACCATTAAAATTGAAAAAGCTCAGCTGATTGGGACTCAAAAAAAAAAAAAAAAAAAGAAGAATAATAAGAAAGCCAGGTCGCATTCATTAGCCAAAAATCCAATCTAACTTCTTCCGCAAGATAATATTTTTAGGAATATTTGGATAAGGTTTTTTTAACAACTTATGATTTTTTTTAAATTGTATTTAGTTCACGACTTAAAAAAGCATCTTTTTAGAATTAGTTTAAATTTTAAAAAATTATTTAAAAAAGTAATATTTTAGAACTAGTTTAAGCTTTTGACTTATTACTTTTTTAAGTTGTAATTCAAACAATCACTTAAAGAAAAACTCTTCCACCCTAAAAATAATAGAATAGATTTTTCACAGTCTTGGCCGAATATGTTATTTGAAACTTGTAGAAGGAAAATAGAGAGAAGGGAAAAGGAAGTGAGAAGAAAAAGTAAGAAAAGTTGATATTTTCTTTTTTAAAAGAAAATAAAAGGTAGCTAACTTTTCTTTAATTATAATTCAAAGAAAGGGAAAAGAAAAATAATGAGGTAACTATTGACATGATTAAAATTTAAAAAAATGAAAAAAACAACAACGTGGTAACTATTAAAAAAATGAAAATATAATAAAATAGTAGTGATTGGGACCAAACAAAAGGATTTCATTTTCCTTTCTTTTCTAGTTCCAATGGCTTTCTTTGGATGTAGAAAAATTTTGAAAGTTTTGAGCTGATTGGAAAGTAAACACACATGGCTAGCTCTCATGGCCCAAACAATCGAAATCTCTTCGTAAATTCCACCCCGTGGTGACGCCACCGCTTTGAAAATTGTAACCAAAATTTCAGTTTCAAACCCCCACCCCATCTTCCCCATCCCTCTCTCTCTTCTCTGTAACTTTCTCTCTCTAAAATCTCCCTCCCATGGCAGCACTCGCCCCAACCCTCAACTTCTACGGAGTCCTCTCCGAATCGAAGCGAATCATCAACGCCCACTCTCGCCACTTCCTCGCCCTCTCCGTCCTCTTCCTCCTCCCACTCTCTTTCTCTCTCATCATCTACCCCACCCTCCAGATCACCCTCTCCGAATCCGGAGCCAAGCACACCCACGTCCTCCTCCGCCACACCCACAACACGCCGAACCCCGCCTCCGACTACTCTCTCAAAACCCTAGCCCTTCCCCTCATCTTCACCCTCTTCGTCCTCCTCATCTCCCTCTGCGCCGTCGGCACCGTCACCTACAGCACCTACCACGGCTTCTACGGCAGACCCGTCAAACTCGTGGCCGCCATCAAATCGCTCGTCTACTCGTTCATACCCCTCGTCGTAACCACGATTGCTTCCCAAATTGCGGTGGTTCTAGTATGTGCTGCTTTTGGGCTTTTTCTGGTTTTGGTGATCAAAGGAGTTGAAGTTCTAGGGTTTGAAATCGATTACAATTCGAATTATTTTCTTGGGTTCTGCGTTGTGCTTTCAATAATTTTGGCGTTGGTGTTATTTCATCTGCAAGTGAATTGGGCATTGGCCTGTGTGATTGTGGTGGTGGAATCAAAATGGGGGTTCGAGCCATTGCGGCGGAGCACTTATCTGGTCAAGGGGATGAGAGTAGTCTCGTTGTCTTTGTTGTTGTTTTTCGGGACTGTGACTGGGTTTCTTGTCTGGACTTGCTCGAGAACTAGCTCTGGTAGTTTCAGTGATGTGTGGAATTGTTTGGCTTTCATTCTGCTGACGGTGGTGGGTTCGAGTTTAGTGACTATGCTTATGCTTCACAATGTGGCCTCAAAGACAGTGTTGTATATGTATTGCAAAGCTTTACATGGAGAATTGGCTTGGGAGATTGCTGAGGAGTTCGCTCGCGAGTATGTTAGCTTACCTTTTGATGATGCGAAGGTCCCTCATGTCGTCTTTGTTGGCCAAGCTTGATGAGTTTGAGGTTAGTGGCTTGTCATATGAATAAACTTACCTGTGGCTTTGATGGGTCGCTGTATCTTTCTATATTGTAGTTTGGTAGTCTAGTGTATAATTATCCAACATAGTAGGAATGTGGAGAATAATGGATTGTGAATGCCATGAATATCTATTAATTTTCATTATAGCTTGACGATGCTTTTATAGGATATGATATGGGTAACTTGATTTTGTGTCTAGAGTAATGGAATGATTCTATTGTGTTTTTCATCAGATTATGAATGAGCCTGTTGAGCTTTAGGGGAGATTTAAACAGATCATGTGCTTATAACAAATCTGGTGTGTGGTAAAAGCTCTCAGGTTTTGAATATAAGCTCATTTCTGTTTTATGCCTAGAAGATCTGAAATAACTGTGCACATATCAACTTAAGTATTCACTTCAAAGGGAGTAATACTGTTTTATGCTGTAAAGTGCACTAAGTACTATGACAATGAACGCAAGGAGTTTTAGAGGATCTGTCGATTTTGTACGATCTTAAATCGTGTTATACGACTCAAAATATGTGTACATATTATGTCATGACAAATTCAGGAAAAGGAAAAGAAGGAAAGAAAGAGAGAAAACTAAAGGAATGTGTTTGATCCTCTAAGCAAATGAGGAATGAGTGGTTTTAAGTTTTAACTGTAGACAATCGTCTAAAGGCATGGGAAGCACAAAGCAAATTGCATGTGTGACATCTGATGCTAGTGTAGTTTTCACAACCCTGCTGGTTCTCTTGCGTTTCACTTGCATGATGAACCAGTGGAGCACCAATATAGGAAAGCAAGTCTTCAATTAAAACTCACCTTAATATAGTTCAAGCCAAGAGGTTCAGGGTGTGCTCAATGCCTAAGAAGCATGGACACATGTTCAAATGCTTATGAGGTTTTGCCTTCAGAGTGCCCATCCTATTAATTCACAAACTGGCTGAACTGAGCCTGCATGGGTAGAGCTTTTATTATTTAGCAATGGAGCTTGGAGCTCATACATGTAAAGCTCCAGCTCAGTTTTTTAGGGCTAGAGAATTTATTTGAATATGCTTGAGAAGTAAGCTAGAATTGGATATAGGCAGATCTTTTTCACCCGTCGTCCTACTATGTATAGCCTCTCTAAATTCCTTGTCTTCCTTCAAAGAATCAGCTAACACATTCTCAATTTAAAAAAAAAAATGGCTCACTCATTCTCCTTGTTGGCTTCTTTATGCAACTAGATGCTTACAAATGTATGTAATGTTAAATGGTGTGTGAGAAGTCGAGTGCCATTCCCTATTCCTTCAAACCTTTTTCAGTGAGAACTTGTTCCTGGAGGTCAATATTCTGATGTCTCCAGGTCAGTCAGTAAGTATTGATATTGAGCTTTGCTTCAGTCTGGATGGACAACGTAAGCCAATGGACGGCATAATATTGGACTGAGGGATACCTCACCATTGTAAACTGTTATAACTTTTTAAGACCTGCTAGGAGACCTTGGATGTGGAATACGTCGGGTTTCCAGCACTTGACAAAACAACCAAAAAAAATTTTACTAGTAATTTACTCTGGATAATTATTCTATGGAGACGTCTAAATCTGGATTGAAACTCTCTGAAATGGAGGAATTCAGGTTTGATACTTTCTTTCTGGGGTTCCATGCGCAACCAGGACTGCTGGCATCCTTCTATGTACATTCGAAATTTTTGTAGTGGGCTTCTCCATTAGGATTGAGTTTGTTGTGCTATTTGAATATGTAAATAAAGTTATGGTTTTATACCTCAATTGATCTTCTCTTATTATAATAATTGTCTAATGACTAAAATACCCCTGGAGAAACAAATTTCCATGTTGATGTGTTTGTCTTTCACAAATTAAATCCTGTGGGTCATCTAGGTTTGTCACCTCCAAAATAAAAAGAATCTTGAGGTCTGGTTTGGTAAGTCTCGAAACACGAGTTCCAAAATATTGGCAGCCCAAACCTAGGACCAGATTGGATTATCTAATGTTGGGTGACGGCTCTGTTTAAAGTGCTACTGGTTCTCTTTTGCTTATGATTTGTTTGGAAGGATCTTGGAATGCTGATGATGACAGAGCAGGTTGGTGCTGGGAAGGAAGCAGTGATCCCAGATGCCGCGGGATGGGCGGAGAAGGAAGGCCCATTTCCTGCAAAAGCCGAAGCAAGCTATGGACAGAGGCACATTACTTTGTTCTATGGTTGTGCATGGTCGGTTTGGTTTGAGTCCCGTTCGGGTCGGGTTCTCCTTTACGCGTACAGTTGGATTTATTCACTTCAAAATTAAAAAATCAATTTAACCATTTTAAAATCCAGAGTCGAATTGAACACTTGACAGACCGGACTAAATCGACTAAATCAACGCAGACCGAACTAAATCAATGTATGAAGATATAGTTGGTTTGGTTATCTGATCTTTTAGTGTTTTTTTGCACCCTTACTTTGTTCATAGATGGGTCTTGAGTTTCGACAGCTGTAGAAAGTAAGGGGAAGGCTGGGCTAGGATTGCTCTTCGTGTTTTTTGTTGAGTCCAATCTATTGTAACTAAACTCATCAATTGATATTACCATAACAAATTCATTAATTGATGGTATAAGGTATGCTTTGGGTGTACTAATATACTAGGGGTGGATTATTTATTGGCATCTGTAATGTAAGCAAACTCAAACTCAAACTCAAACTCGTTGAGGTGCTTGAAGTTTCAACAAAACAATCTAGGCGCTGAGAGGGGTTGTGAACGGTCCTTAGGCTTCTCCAGCATCACTTTTCTTTCATGTCCTTCAAAGTGCTTTTGACTACTGATATCTAGCTTCCCTTTTCAGCATCTCCAATTCACAATTTCATTGAGCATTCGTAACTCATGGTTAGCTTGGCTGGTCAGTGGATTTTTCTCTCCATTTGACTGGTCATAGGTTCGACTCTTGGGACTAGCTTCCCAGGCACTAGCACAGTTGGTTAGTAGAACGAACCTTCATTATCTATACAAATAGTATTTAGGCTTTGGGAGTAGGGGTTCAACTCTCTGCCGTTGTGCAAGTCCGAGACTTACTATTGCACGTGTTGATTTTGGACAAACTGTATCTAGGCTTTGAAAGTTGGGGTTCGACTCTCTGCTGTTGCTCAAGTCCTGAAACTTATTATTGCACTTGTTGAGGGATAGGTGTAGGGGTACGGGCAGGGGCATCGGCAGGTACTTATGACACCAACAAACGGGGGTTTCCTTCGGGATTGATTTTCGGAGGGATTTTCCTCCTGTGGTCAGCCTTTTGTTGTTTTTTTTAACTCTTCACATTTGTTAGTACTCAGGTAACGGGAAGTGTGGATGGCAATAAGCAGAATAAACATTGCAAAAGAAAAATTAAAGATAAAAATTACAAAAATTGCTTTCTAGGCTGAAGGTGGATAGTTACAAAAGTTACAATTACAGACGAATAATGTCAGAAAGCATAATAGAACAAGACGAGAGAGAGAGAGCTTACAAAGACAACGGTCTATGGGTTTTCTGTGGCTCTCTTCAGAAACTGAAAAAGATACTACTTCAACTGAAACCTAGACAGAGAGGAGAATTGAGCTTTTCTGTACCCAATCCACACGTACTTACATTCTGATCTGTCCCAAAGGCAAGAAACGACGAACCCAGCCTGCCATCAATCTCGAGCGAAAAACACAATTACATTCCTTTCCAGTAAATTTTACAGCCTTCTTCATGCAACCCTTGATTCCAAGATCTCAATAGCCGCTACCCAATGCAATCAGGATGTTAGCGTTTGAACAGCCTTGGCCAACAAATGAAAAAATTCTTAAAAATGTCCACCCATGATAGAATCAAAGCAATCCAAATTTCATAAAACCTTCAATTGATCAAAGATTTCTATTGTTAGCCTGGCTAGAGGAGGAAGTTGATGACTTCAATCTATCCCGGTCAGAGCTGAAGAGAAGATTACTCCAGTTAGTTGACCTCTGGACAGTCCTTGAAGGAACTCGGTCACTATCTTCCCCACCAGACGCTTCATAACCATCACTGGTTGACCTTGACAGAAGGATACCAATCTGAGCAGCTGCCCCAGCAGCCGATAGGCCTGTGAGCCGCCTTACCTGTTCTACGCCTGATGAAAAGACCCGGAATGGGTGGAGATCAGGTGAGTCCAAACTGCTGTCTGGAGAGGAACCAACAATGCCAGTCGAGCTGGACATAGCTCCGCTTGTTCGGAAAGCACTTCGGGCTTCAAGCTGTAGAGGGGCCAAACTGGTCGATGTCTCAGGGACGAGATGATCTCCATTACCATCAGAAGCTTTAGCTGAAACATTTCTCAGGGGTACGAGGGGTAGATCTGCTGGGAGGCGAACTCGCTTACTAGCTCGCCTTCGGCTACTGCTCTCGGATTTTGGGACCATCCGGCGGTCGCTGCTGCCAAAGCTGCTATCTGTTTCTTGGCCGAATGAAGCTTCATGTCTCACCACAGGCTGCAGGATTTTGGACTTTTTTCTTGCCTCTGCAGCAACTTTTGAAACCTCTTCTGCATCTAGGCGGGCTAGAGTCCATGGACTGATCTTTACAGGTGCAGGGTTCTTTTTCTTGATTGGTTCCTCACGTACCATTTTTTTGCCTACTGAACTAACAGATCCAGTATCTGGTGGAACCACATCAAACTGAAATAAACCAGAAATGGCAGCAACATCAATACCAAAAGCAACCGCTCTAGGTTTCATGTTTTGAAATTTTCATTATAGATTCTAAGACATTCTCTTGAATCTGTACCTAACAAAACAGCCCCACATATTACTATGAGAAAACACTCTCATCATTTCACCCAAAAAGTGACTCTTCACTCATTTCGTTCGCTTCTTTGGTAAAATAACAGCAGAGTTTCTCTGAATTCGGCGAAGGGGTTGCAAATTTAGAGGAAGCACACACCAACTCAATGCTCTCTATCATTTGATTTTTGTAATTAATGGGAAAAGAAAAATGCATCGTATAACTAAAGAATTTCTCTGGCTGGTTGGGAAATTTTTGGAACTACATGAAAGTGAAAGCATCCTCAGCAATTTATGTTCTAAAACTATTTGAAATGAATTAATTTCTTCCTCAGAGCACTTTTTTTTTTATAAAAAAAAAAAATCTATTGTATTCAGCTTTTGAAATATCCTCATTTGCTATTCCCAAGGAAAAAGTGACAGCTGCCAGAGCAAACAATATCTATTTTCATAATGGAAATAATCAATGCTAGAAAAAAAAAGTTCTCCAGTAACAACCCCATCAACTAGGTAAAAGTTCTTTATCCAACAAATTATAAACAGTTTTCGGCAAGCAAATATGTTTGTGATATCCATGATTCAACAGGTTAAATCAATATCTCATACCTGATCTTCAAGAAACAGGCGTGGAGGTGTACACCATGCACCTCGGTGGAAAGTATTGAACGAACTTGCACTGCTTAACCCAGTGAGGGAGCTGGCAGGTGACAACTGGGGACTTTGCTGACCTCCAATTCCTTGTTGCTCTTGCTCTCTCATGGCTATGATATAATCATATGTGCTGATACCCTGCAACACAAACCATTCGAGGAATTGGCTAGTTAGTATATTCTTTTTCCTTGTTGGTTTAGGTGATGGTTTCCATCTTGATGCATGAACAATAGAAAACTGTACAAAAGGAAGGGGGACAAAAAAAAAAAAAAAAAGATTATATGGATGCTATAAAAAGGGTAAAGAAAATACAGGAAGTCCTGTAACTAAAACATAATCCACATAATTTATAGGTACGAGATGATTTCCAGGTTACCTTCTTTATGAGAAGAATATGAAAGAAGAAAAGCTGAGCGAGTGGCAGGGTGGCAATCATAGCCAAAATGGTGCACACTGCCTGTCAAAATGTAGAGTTACACTTTTATCACTCACAAACAGGAGCACTGGATAACAAGATTAAACGAGGTATTTTTCTCGGTTTTCATTTTGCTGAGGGCAGTTAATAAAAGTTTGCCAAACATATAAGATTTACCAGCATGAGCACACCAAATTAAATTAAACAATAGCTGGAGCATCTTAATAGAGAAGGCCAAGAAAAAGAATGAAATACCCACCACCACAATAACAAAGGGAACTACAGTGAAACTGCTTCCCAACTTGGAGGTGATGTCCACAGAGAACCTCTTGCGCTCCAGAAAACAGCAGATCAGTACAAGGATTCCAGTTGACCATTGAATTATAAGCTGCAATCTCAAGTCCACGGTCCACAAACCATGTATACACCTGTCAATAATCAATTAAAATGGAAAATGACTTGAAAATAAAATGCTTACTCTGAGGTCTCCAGGTTCTGGCAAGTCAGTTGTCGATAGCAAATTCAGGAGTTGAGACATATTTGACACAAAGGATAGGTGAAGAGTTAACATAGACAATGGCAGCGACATAATTGAGCAGCAGGAGGGACTAAGTAGTAATAACAATGAGAATAAGAATACTAGAACAGCATGCCTGCCTGGGAATATGAACAATATAACGGTATCCTGGAGTAACCAGATTATCAGAGGAGAGTGCCAAAATGTAATTTTGAACCTCTTTAACAGTATCAGCATGTAATTTTGCAAGTTGTGGAAGTTCATTCACAGATAGATAAATTAAAGTATGCACAGTATTCATAATTCTAGTTAAAAATGGGAAAATTAGTAAGAACGGAGTTTGAAGCAGTTTGCACAAAGACTCAGAGAGTCGGGCTCTTTTTGGATCCCGGAAGCTGGTTAAGCAAGGTACAATAGGATAAGGTTATCTAGAAGGGTGTTGGTGCACTATGAGTTCTACAAGGCAAGGGATGGAGACCTAGCTTACCAAGACAAGGGCTGAAACCATGAGGGTGAAAAACTGCCGGTAGTTCCTTTTGCCTATACAATTGTTGAGCCACTACAAAACAAAAGAAGAAAAATGCATAAGAGTTTTGACACCGAAAAAATGGAAAAATCCTACCAAGCCAAAGACAGAAATACCCTGCAGTGATGATCAAAACGGTTTACACATTTGTCACAAACTCTACAATGCTTGCTGTACTTGAAAACCTGCAAGAGAATAGTGTGCAATCAGAACATGTAAAGCAGGGTTGATTGGTCCTTCAATCAGACCATATTTTGGAAGGATTTCCTTAGTGGAAGCCATGCAATCGCACACTTAGCCACTGAATCACGGCCTTGTAATGACAATGCTTGAAAACTACTAGACAAGTAGCGAGATCTCCTCATGATACAACAAATAAAGCATGTGCACAAAACAACTTAGAACATCACTCAGATGCATCTACACACCTCTACTTCACACAAACTGCAGTAGAACATGCCATCTTCACTTAGTTGTTGCTCAGAAGATTCTTCGTGTGAACTTGAGCAGTTGCACATAAAAGCACAAGGAATGAAAGCCAACAGTGCTATAAAACAAGATGAATGGTGAAACGATGCATTCTTCTTCTCAATTTCAGTAGCATAATCTTCTGCTGTTGTATCCATATCCTTTGTGCTCTTATCCAAAGGTTTCCTTCCAATTGTTGCAGCATTTGCATCCTGTATTGATGAAGTCGATTCCCCACCTAGTTTAGATTCCTTGTGCCGGACATGCTTTTTGCTGTCTGGAATCTTAAGATACTTTTTGGACTTGAAGACTCCTGGATCTGCAGGGTCAGCTGCTGCACACCAAATATATAGGCTGAAGACACATAAAATCTGCAAAGAAAAGATGCTGAAGTTTCATACAGAGAAAAGAATGTATTCAATTTCAGAGAGAATTCAATATAAAGGAATAATATGAGTTGGCATTCAGAAATCCAAGGTGATTAAAAAATAAGTTTTAATTGTCTCATTGGGGCGTGTGTGTGTTGTGTGTATGTGTGTGTGGTTGGGTTGAAGAGGGGGGAGGGAGGGAAGAGAATAAAGAGAAAACAAAGGTATTGAGCTTGTTTGTATAGCCATTTGGCAATAATAATAAAACATCCACCAAATTGATCACATAGACACTCGGTATATTTGGCACATGTAAAAAAGAGGAAACAGTGTGGTCAATTACTTTAAGCTCGAGAAACTTATGTTGCCAAAAAATTGTAACCAGTGATCTCCTTCTTTACAATTGGCTGTTAGCAACTATACTGTACAGGTATAAAGGTGACAATTTACTAAAATTTAGTCAAAGTAGCATTCAAGAAAATTTTTGAACAACTGGCATTAACTATTAATTAGCAGAAAACATGCAATAAACACAAACAGGTTGTGCATCTTGGCTATCCACTACTGTTCAAAATTAGATGGGCCAATATACAAAGTAAGCAGCATAACACACATTCAACTGATTATAATTTAAATTCAACAGTTTCCAGTATTCAGAAATTGCTCATCAGCAAGTCATTAGCAGTTTGTGGACATGTATTCCATGGTGCATAGTTATGCCGGGAAGTTCAAAAATTACATTATAAACACAAGAATAGAGTACTGAGAGATGGTCAAATTTTGAAAGAATCAAGGTAGTAACTAAGGTCTTGCTACAAGGAAAGCCTATCATAACTACGAAACCACATAATCAATCAATATGTGATCAAATGAACAAGTAGACTTTACGATATCTCCTACGTATACAAGACATATCAATTAAAAAACAAAGAATTTGATTGAACCAGGGAGATTATTGCAATAGGAATTAATGCTCATGGATGACAAGTGAAAGATGTAACATTCTATTTTTTTTTTTATGATTACAAAGTGTTGCCAAGCATAATTGTTTTGACTTATAGTAGCAGTACTCCAATGGAACAGTGATCCAACAAACTGACACTTAAATCACTTGTGCATTTGTGCAACAACTGTTGTTTATCATTCCCTCCTTCCAGTATCCAAGATTGGTTGGGAGCAACATCGCATAATGTCCTTTTTAGCTGCTGCATCTATGCAATGTTCAGTCCAATTTTCTTTCTCATCACGGTGTTGGAAGGCATGTTTCAATTTTCCAGCAATAAGCTATAGTTGCCATGAGGACCTTGAACATTCAATTTTGGATTCAAGTGCTGTTAGATAAAGGCGAAAGGAAAAAAATTACTTCCTACAAAACCCCACACACTCTAAATCCCAGCACACCGGATCACTTGTTGCTAGAGTTGTGATAAAATTGTCAGCAACATTTTTAATGACCAAATCGTGCAATCCTGGAACATGGAATCAAATGGTTATATCAAGTATTTATTGGATTTTTTATTTTTGGGACTAAGCATAACAAGGTATGTCAAACACTGTTAACACATAACAACCAATATGTGAACAATTTACTCTGTATAAATAAATTTTCACAAAAACAAAAACAATATTTGGCCAGTGATTGGGCAGAACTGAGCTATCCCAGCAATATCTTATTCAAATTTCTCTAAAAGGCCTTTAAAAATGATCAGATAGAACAGTCAAGGCCTCCAAAGAGTAGGATACAACAGCCAAGGCCTCCAACCAGAATCAAAATTTAACATTTTAAACCTTTGCCAATACAGGGGACAAAGTCCAACCTTTCGATAAATCAAATTTGAAATCTAGAGCGTATGAAATTAGTGGGTACTGAGTTGCGGAACAAAAAGCTAAAAGACAAGCAACCATTTGCCCTTATCAGCAAAAGTGGCAGGTTCATGATGTAGTTGAAGGAATCTCTAGATAGAATTATTCAAAGAAAAAAAAAAGGAAAGAAAGAAAAAGGAACACATTTGGAGAAAAAAGATCAGAGGTTTAGAACCAAACCCATAAATCAGAAACCAACAGACAGAGAAAACACAGATCTCAGTACTCCCCCAACTATACAAACATAACAAGCATAGAAACAATAAATAATCAAACAAGAAACAATGTGAAATGGCTTACAAGAGGAGTGTAGAGCCCGATTGTTATATACTGGAACAATTTTTTCCCAACGAAAGGAGCAAAGAATACATAGAAAGCAAACCCCAATGCCATAAAAACAGCAACAGCTACGACCTGCATATATAGATATGGATAACCAAAACAGGGATTTAAAGAAAATGAAAGCAAGATACATTTATAAATGTTGTATATACACATATGTATATATACATATAGAGAGAGAGAGAGACCTGGAGGGGATGGTAAGGGAGCTGCCATCCATGCTTCCTCATTTTCTGATACAGTGTTGCAGTTAGCAAGGAAATGGCTGGGGCAAGAGGAAAAGGAATAACTTGGGTTATTGCCCTTTTTCAATTTGATTTATTTTCTCTTACTTTCCCTCATTTTGAGGGAAACGTTGGGATCACAGATTCAAAAGCCGAACAGAAGAAGTCGGTTGCCCATTTTCCATGGGGGCTTAACATTGAGAAGAAAACATCAAAGTGAAAGAGCTTAAGGGGGGAGAGAGAAAGAGATGAGTGGTAGTGGGTTGTGGGGGACGAGGGATGGACAATCTTTAGGAAGCTTTGTCTGCTTCACTCAATCATAGCCTACCCAGGTCATGGAAGGTGATGAGAGAGAAAGAAGGGGTTTGGGTTGAGACAAAAAAAAATAGAAAAGATTTGGTTTTTCTTGTTGCAAAGTCTTTTACAGGGAAGAAAATTCTGTAACTGAGAGAGAGAGGTCCGGTGGACTGGACTGGGTTTTTCTTTTTCAAGCCTATAATTACCTTACAGTCCCACCTTTTACTTTTTCTTGTTTCTAGCATTGGCCTTTTTCATGGGCGGATCATGTCTCACAGGTCATTGCCCAGTTGTGTGGTTCTCTTTTTGTAATTTCAAACAACTCCCTTCAAAGCTTCAAAACATCGCTTCTGCCCCCTTTTGTCATCTCTCTCTCTCTCTCACACACACACACACATCTTTTTCTTTTTTTTTTTTTTTTTGTATAAAACTAGAGAGATTAGCAAATATGGTGTATATATTCTTTTGCAAGTGAGCATGGTATTCATTTCAATACATTTCTTTGTAGAAAGGAATGCAACAATGTAGAAGAATTCTAAGACAATGACAGAATAAGAGCCCCAACCAAGGGCAATTTTTCCTTTTAAGCTCTTGTATCTATCACCACTTGATGGCTTGCCTTTTAGCTGAGGACCCCTTTGGAAGCATTACAGCTCTTAATAATAAAACCTTGTTTCCTTTGTTCAATTATTGGCCTTAATAAAAGAGGGTGGTTGATGCCTAGAAAGAGGGTGAAATATGGATCCATTTCCCAGGGCATGTGGCTAGTATCTATGCCTATCCTATTACAAACATTGAATAGGTTTAAGGACACTTCCCCAAGAGAGGACAATCTTCTTAACGTTCTACTCTTACACATGTTTTGATAAGGCAAATTCTATGGTACTGTGACGGTTTTCATGGTATTAGTACTTGTGTAATTTCAACCTTGGAATCCAAAAAAAATAACATAAAATCTAATCATTGGATGATAATCTTTGAAAGAATAGAGTGGTTTGGTAAAAAAAAAAAAGTTAATACAAATATAACTATAATTACCACAAATATAACTATAATTATCACAAAATGTGAGTCACATTTACAGTAAAATATTATTATATTGAGCAATGACTATAATTAGCCGAGTTTGACTTATAAACATCCTCACCATTCCGATACTTACAATGTACTCTGGTAGTTAACTTTTCATAATGGAAAATTGCTTATTTGGAAAACAAGTATTTCCTAATACTTAGTTTGGAACCAAGTTTTTCAATTAGAAAAGTAAAAGAAGAGAAAAATGTGAAGAAAAATAAAATAAAATAATTTTTTTATTTTATTTATTTTTGTATATATATATTATTTTTAACCGAAAATTCGGTTTCCAACAAAACGTAAAGATATGGCATATGGCATATGTCAAAGAAGTTAACCAATAGAACAGTTGAACAACTCTTCCCAACCCCTCATCAACCTTTACCCTTTTTTCTCACTAAAAACTCTTCCAAAAATTTTCAAACTCTTTCTTTGACTAGATAACAAGAATTGAACCTTCAATCCTGCTGCTGCTGACAGGGATATACTTCCAGTTTTCTTGATTGTATCATAGTAATGCTCAGGAAGTTTTTTTATTTTTTTTGGACTAACTTCAAACCAAATTGTAATGTCTAACAAGCCAATATATTACTTATTTTATATTATATGAGGAGGATAACTTTTTTATATTACTATATAACTTTTTTTATTGGTAATGTATTGAAAATTGACCTTAGTACTCTAAATTCAAAAGTACACATTAACTAATGGGTAATGAATAGAAAACGAGAGCCATCCAAAGAAGTCAAAGAGACCACACCGAGTGGCTCATTAACTGGATCAACCGTATAATTTTTAAATAGTCAAAATCTTATCTATGTGTAAGTAGAGTTAAAAAAAAAAAAAAAAGGCTAAAAGTTAAAAAGCTAGAAGCAAAAGTTATTTTTACGAAATTGAAACGTTTTATTAGTGAATAAGCTAGAAGTCGAACCCCAAAACTAAAAAAAAAAAAAAAAAGTCCTATAATCGAGACCCTTTTGGTATGGTTTTTGTTTTTATTTTTATTCTTTTGTAAGATCCAAAAATTAATTTTCTTTGATACCTAAAACTAGATTATAGATTATTTTTTAGAAAAATTTACTTAAAATTGGTTTTTAAACCTAGTTTACGAAATGAAATCTTGACAAAAATAGTTTTTATAACATTTTACGAAACACCATCTCTACCATGTTTAGAAATCGAAAAGATATTCACTCGATGTAAAAACAAAAGAAAGAAAATTGGAGGGGCAGTAAGTAGGGGCGAAACTACACTTGGACAATGGGGTTATGGCCCTCGTACTTTAACAAAATTTTAAATAATTCTCATTAATTTTAAGTATTTTTATACTAAGAGGATATATTGGGCCCCTAAATTTTTAAAATATTGCCTTTTTATATTCTAAAATTCAAGAATTTTTTCTTAGCTCCAACAAAATTGTAATTCTTTCACCTTAATCTTTCAAAAATTTACTTTATCCTTCTAAAATTTAAGAAATTTTATCTTAACCCCTCAAAAGATTAAAAAATTTTATTTTGATTTTTCATGGCCCTCCCTCGACCAAAATTTTAATTCCGTCCCTACCAATAAACATCAGCTTCTCCAAATTGGTATCAACCACAAAAATCATACACATACATATATATACATATACATGTATATTTACATGTATATATATGTGTATATGTGTACAATATTGAGTGAGTGAAGAGTGGGTTCCCTCGAGCACACAAATTGGAAATAGGAGAGTGACATAACGGAAAAAGTGAGGGGTCGTTGGAAGCAGAGAAATTTGGGTTGTGTTGTGCTTTGTAGTGTAGAGACCTCATTAGTTTTTCAAGTTTCCTGTCGAGATTCTACAGTCTTGGCATCTTCTTGGCAGAGACATGGATAGGTACGTCAAAGGTCATAACTTCGTTTTCAACCTGGGCCGTTGATATTCCTTAGAGATCAAGTGCACTTATCTAGCTAAGCTAAGGAGCATATACACGTGAGAAGCACACATACACATATGATATATCCCCCACTGCCCTCTTTCTTTTTTTGGATAATTGAAAAGAATTATAAAAAAGACCCAAGCCCAGAAGGAAATTTAGAGAAAGATATTCGAACTCCTAAAACCTTAAAAAGAGATTAAGAGTTCTGGCCAACTAAAATAGCTCCAATTGATTTCACTGCTCTTTTCTTGTGTCTATGTCCCATGCATATGTCATTACTATTTATGACATGAACAACAATATTAATATTTATTTATTATATTGAATTAATATAAGAATAAAAATGTGAAATAGGTAACAAAATCAACAATGAAAAATTGGAAATTAAAATATTTCCAACCTGATGTGCATCTCTCATTCTTCTTTTTCTATTTTTTGTACAGATATATACATATAGAAGTATATATATATATATATATATGCACATATATATACGAATAAAAGAGCTTATCAGAAACTCAAACTACAGAAAAGTTTAACAAATTACAGACACTACCAAAAGGATGGATACCATCTCCAAAAGCTAAAGAAGGGAGCCTTCCAATCCACTTTTAGACAAGTTTACGAAGGAATTTGCATTCACTAATCTGTTGCATTCAAACCAGCTGGAAGCCAAGCCGAGTGACTTATGGGCTTCTTCATCTTCTTCTAATATTCCATAATCAACCAGATATTGTCCATTTGAGTTTCTGTATTCATCGTGCAAAGGAACTTTCATTCGCTTCTTCAGTTATCTCTAATGAAATAATAGGATTTTCATTGGATTAGAGATAAATTTCAATTTGGAGAGAAATCTTATATTGGTTTAAGTAAATGAGTTTGTTACTTATTATAGATAATAACTGTTATATTTATTAAATCTAATACGTAAAAATGAAACAATTATCATTATGTCAATAATAATAATGACATGACCTAATAGAATGTATGAGGTAAGGAATGGAGCACAAGAAAGGGGCAGACGATTTGCATTCCTCTTTTTGTCTTTGAAACTCTTATCAGTCGTTCCTCAAAACACTTTCTGCCTATTTTCACACCTCGCATTCCGAGTTCGAAGCCTCTCTCTCTCTCTATATGTGTGTGTGTGTGTGTGTGGGAGGATAATTACACCTTATCGCTTTGTGATCTAAGTAAAAATTAAATGACTTTTATAATTTAAAAGTAAAATACATAATTTTTTTGTGATTTAGACTTACATGCAAAATAGATAAAATTGTGACATATTTGATGAAATGACAAAAATATGCATATAAAGGACAACTCTTTATTTGAAAAAAGTTTACTGCTTAGATAGTACTAAATGCATGGTGGTAATATATCTTTATCAAATGATGATAGGTGGTGTGTAAATATATCAACAATCTAAATTTGTGATGTAGTAAAGAGGCTTTTAAGAAAAATACTACATGAAAAAATCTAATAAGGTGTTTTCTTAAAAATTTCTCAACTATCCACAAACTCAGATTACTGATATATTTATACACCACTTGTCATCATTTTATAAAGATTACTATTGTCTGTCGGACACTTATTACTACTTAATTACTGGACTATTTTCTCTTTTATTTTGATATAAAAGGATAAAATTATCTTTTTGATGTACCATTAGAGAGATGAAATTATAAAAATACCCTTGTGACAAAATTTATGTTCATTCTAATAGTTTTCGTCTATTTTACAATTAAGTCCAAATGTTTACTTTTAAGCTACATAAGTATTATTTGATTTTGTTCAAATTATAAAAAGATAAAATATAATTATATACACACACATGAAGTCGACTATGGTTTTCGTACAATTACATTACAATATATTACCGTACAGTAGTACCAGGCTAGCATTAACAGGCTGTTTGTAACTTGGGAAAGGGAAGTAAAAGAAATTTTTTTAACAATAATACACACACACTCTCTCTCTCTCTCTTTCTCTTATTTTCTTTTATTATCTTCACAAAACCAAACAGAAAAAGAAAGATAATTTTTCTTTATTTTTCTTTTCTCTTCATTTTTCTTCTCTTCCCTAGGTACACCAGGCTACCACCAACTCTACAGTACACCAGTTGGGGGAGGGGTATATAAACCACGTCATCCCCGCTTGTTGGTGTGTCTATCAAGGGCCGATTTGATTTAGGATCCAAAAATTTCAAAACCAGATCAATTTGTTATTTGAATTAGCAATTGGGTAATTCGAGAATTCGAAATTTTGAAGCAACCCAAAAATTGACGATTCACAAAATTTTATAAATTGGAGAATTTAGGATTTCAAGTGATTATTATAATTTATATAAAGCTCATACACATAGTTGTTATGTATAGCAAGTCTTTGCATTATAGTGAGGGATTTTTTTAATGAATATTTCAAGTTGTAAAAAGCTGAACTTATCTGAACTTTTTATTTTCTCGAATTGAGTAGGTTCATTCCACAATTTATTCAACTGGAGATAAGCCTCCCCCCTCATTGCTTGGTTAGTCAACTGCACGATGGATTGTTTTTAAGGATAATGCTTCATGAACAGAATTTTTGTATAATTTTTTTTTTACATAAAATGATATGAATTTTTGTTGTACTTTCATTTCACAAAAAAAAAAATTTCTAATAATTTCCAAAATACTACTATCACCTTATTTAAGTAAAATTTTTTGTACAGAGAATTTTCCCTGTTCAATTATCTTGCTTGAGTTCCATTTAGTGGGTTAGTTTTTGATGAGCTTTTTCGTTTTTTTCCCACCACTTATTCTCAACAATAATCCTGTTTGTTATCCAATTCTTGTTTTTCATCTTCCATGCCCTTGCCTTGGTAAAAGAATCCTAAGTTCAAGCCCAAATGCATAGGCATTGCTCCACTAATAAGAAAATGATCATATCATGCAAGAAAACAAAGGAAGGAAAAGGGAAATGAGAAATCATAGGAGGAGACAAGGGAATCAATTCCACGATCCATTGGTCTTATATATATATATAGTATAGATATGTATGTATATATGGTTGATGAAAGCTTAAAGCAATGATGGGTTCAACCCATTTTCTTGAGATGTATATATAAAAGCATCTGATGTCTGTGATACCTTCAATAGAAAGCAATA
Organism: Euryodendron excelsum; assembly: GCA_033060915.1. Taxonomy (NCBI): domain Eukaryota; kingdom Viridiplantae; phylum Streptophyta; class Magnoliopsida; order Ericales; family Pentaphylacaceae; genus Euryodendron; species Euryodendron excelsum. Next base: position 6,164,932 of record CM065388.1, read on the forward strand.
TCCCATTCATGAAATAACAATCCAAAGATCTAACCCGTGACCACCTTTTACTTTTTTTTCTTGCTTTCTAGTTTTCCTTGTAGGCTTGTAGCTATTGTGCTGTCATGTGTTTCAAACCCGTGACCTACCCAGGTGGCACAATCTAGTCATCTACCACGATGATAGGGTAGGGGTGACATTTCACAGCTTTATCATAAGCTAATGGTTTGTTTACAAAGCTATATAAACATCTCATATATATGTATGCACACACTTTTGTAGGATGATGAATTTCAAGATTAAGAGTTCAAGTTTGGACATTTTCCAATTATAAGGTTATGAAACAATTGGTGAGGCCCCCAATCTTCAAAATGGAGCTATTTGGTTCAAATCACGGTGGAAACGACCTCTTCGTATGCAAGGAGACGCATATAAGTCTAAATATATCTAACTCTTTTTAGATTCTGCTTTGTTAGTAGCGTGCACCCTTTTTATGTCAACAAATACTTGATACATGTTCTCTCGTCTAAACTATATAATAAAACCAAAAAAAAAGGTTGGACATTTTCTGCAAATGCTTGAGGATTCTATGAATAAAGAGCATTGAGCCATAATCAGGGTTCAAGTCATGCATGTAACCTGTTTGGGACTTGGGGATGGGAGGGGATGAGAAAGGGATGGGAAAAAGAAGGAAAAAATTTAAATCACTCTCTCTCTTTTTCTTTCTTTTTTTCTTCCACTTTCCTCTAATTTTCTTTACAAAACCAAACCAAAAAGAAAAAATAGTTTTCCTTTATTTTCTCTTTTCCTCCCTTCTTTTCCCTTCCCCAAATTCCAAACGAATACTATCACACCTCCAAATTTGCACATTTGGGTGAAGGGCTTCCCCAACCAAAGTGACTCAAGCTGCTTGTATTGGTTGAAGTCTGTTTCGTTGACTGATGCCAAATCAAGCCGAGGACCACTTAATATTCCCAACCAGAACCTTATAATCTAAAGCACAAACTTTGTAATTAAAAGAACTAATCATTTTTATTCCCAGAAAGCTGTTTCCGGTGCTTGTGGCAGTGGATACTACAAGAACCATCCATCAAAAGCATATACTAAATTCATGTCCCAATCGGCACATTTATTAATATTTGGATCCTTTGTCTGTGAAAGCAACAAAGCAAGAACAGGGGTCCTCAATAGAGACCACTAAAGAGTGAGTGGTAACTGTTTTCTTCTTTCTAATTTTCCACCATAACCTTTAGGGAAGAACTTTTTCTTGAAGGCCAAACATAAAAATTTTACAGAGCTTAAGAAGGCATACCCTCTTTTTTTTTTAAACCTTTACCTATCTATCACACAGACATGGACACAGAGAAGAAAACACTTTCTATACATACACACACACACACATATATATATATAGACACATACATATATAGACACACATTCCTTACCAAGCAAAGAAATTTAGCAGAAGAGAAAAAAAAATGTTTGATATATGTTTCTTTCACCACTATTTTAAAAGTGCAGGGGGCACTCTATGCTCTCCACGGTGATGAGAAAAGAAAGGAGAAGAGGTTGGTGTCCTTCGTAATGTAGCTTCAGACAAACATGTGACACATTTAAGTATTACCAAAGCCCTAACTACTGCGGCCCCTACCTGCTGGGTGATTACTCTATGGCTACCTGTCCTGTCCTGTACCACCAAGTTTTCAGAATTAATTATGTTCTTCATTTATGTTATGTTTCAATTTTGAATTTGGGAATAAGAAAGAAATGAAAGAAAAATGAAGCTAAATAAGTTAAATTTATTTATTTATTTGTTGGGCTAGAGAAATGAGAATAAGTTAAATAGAGATTTGTCAAAAAAAAAAATTATTTTTGTGTTGTTACCCATAAAAAATAGACATGTATAATTACTTTTCTCTCCTTTCTTTCACAAATCTAAGATTAAGAATTATAAAATTAAAAGAAGAAAAAAAAATCCTTGCATAAATTTTTTCTTTTTTAGATATATTGGAGGGTCAAAGCTTAAGAAGAGACAGAATGAATAGAACACATGACTACCACTGCGCTAATCGAACCCATGAATTTTCAAGGCAGGCTTCAGCAAGATATTTCATAGCCCTATACCGGGCCAGGTCCCATGTAGCTCTTCAAGGCCAAGCCTAGAATGAGATTGAAAGGCCCAAATCATAGCTCAAGCCTTCCATAATATGCAAAGACTTGCAATTTCATCAATTTGCATCCATTTGGCTATCGAGTACTTGCATCTCCAATGTCTGATGAAGAACTTGCTGGAATTTTTTGCTAGATAATTTTTGGTTGCATAAGGTGCATTATGTATGACTATAACTGTGAATTCAACATTTTTAAAGGCTTGAAGTAATATAAGAGTTGCCATTGATTATATGAGGGGAGAGGTAAAATTTAGAACCAACGTAGCCTGGTAGGCAAATGACAAACATGGTTTACATGAAAATGGGAGTTTGAAGTTATGAAGGCAATGTATGGTTGTAGTTTAGATTTCAGAACTATGCAGAGAGACTATTTACGTGTTTTAAATCCATGACGCTTTGATCACGACACAAAATATATCCCATGGAAAGACACAATTTTTGTTCCAACCACCATACAACCCTTTCATAAAATATTTCCTCATGAGGTATTTATTTCTTCTTTCTTGATGATTGTCTTTGATACCATCATACCACTAAATTGAAATGCAAGATTGTACTTGTATATGTGAATGAGCAAAAAGACACTCATGGCCACCCCTAATATCAGTTTTTGAGTGGATTTGGGTCTAAACAAAACCAAATTGCTACATGCTCTTATGGGCTTTACTGGGCTGGGCTGAAGATAGGTCTAGCCTTTGCCTTAATGCAGTTTTAACTTTACCATTCTTCTTCCGTTGGTTATGTAGTTATTTCCTTAAAGTTGGAAGGTTGAAGAAAGTTTGATTCTGCATGCATAATACCAACAAAAAATGGACTCCTACAAGCTAACAGCTCGAACACTCCACAGAGAAGTACAGATCCCAACATATATTCAGGAGGGCAATAACTCCCAAAGTCCAACCCATGTGCAGCCATGCATTTGACATAAAAGCTTTAAATTTCAAGAACATGGGGGGTTTTGATGCCTTGCCTGCCTTGATTGGTTTCTTTCATTATTTAGTTTTTCTTTTTCCTAGGCTTAGATCCCTTAATAAATTACTAGCCTTTGTTACCATACTGGTCTTAAAGCCAGTGCTCCTACATGTGAGACCCAATGGTCCAACTCTCTTCCCCATAACAAATATCAAGCAGCTTAAGTGCCATGTCCCTAGTAAGGGAGACCCTTAGATTCAGATTACTATTAGAGTTAAATTGGGATTACCTTATAGTCATCATCTACTTAATAGTATTACCTAGGAATTCATATCCCAAATGCCAAGTGGGGACTTCTGCCTTTAAGTAAGTAACTTAGATAAAAATTTTGAGTGCATGTGGTTCTTGACCTAGAGATGGAAATTGTACCTAAAAAATTCGAACACATGCCTCTAATAAAAAGGATTTGGGATATGAATAAACGGGTTAAGCCCATGTGTGTGAACAAAAACATAATGTTAGGGCAGGGTAAGGTTTAGGTTACCCCATCCTAAACCCGCCCCGATTATATTATGAAATCCCTAGATACTTATATTATATTTATTTATACAAAATATCTTTGGTATATAAGTAAATATTAGGGTCCTAATATTATTTTTTATTCTTGAGTTTTAAACTCTTTCTTTTTCAATTTTATATTATATTAATATTTGTATATTTGCATTATTTTTATTTTAAAATTTTATACGAATTAAACTCGTTTCAACTGAAACCCCGATTAACTTAAGTGGGACAGAGGTGGGGTGGGGTGGTTCAACCCATCACAGGTTTGGACGGAGTGTTGGGTAGAGTTTTTCTATTAGGAAGCAGGGGTAGGGTTTAGCATAACTCATATCAAACTCGTCCCGTTGCTATCCCTCCTTGTACCCATTAGAAATAAGCCAGATGACCTTGTTACCCATTCATGACTGTTGATCAAATTGTTAATGTGACACACTCCCAATGGACGCACACATCACTTTTTTTTTTGCTACAGAATGTTCAGACCGTCAGCAGACTACTTTCTTGTGCTTATGCAGGGTCATTATCCATACGACTTGTATGATACAAACTATGTATACTTTATACATTTCGTAAATGATGGCTAATCATAAGGGGGGCGTGAATAGAAATCGAACTTAAGACCTCATGCTTAGCATGAGAGCTAACCGACCACTGAGTCGTGCTTCTGATTTGCCACAGGCATCACTTGCCTAAGTTTCTTTCTTAACTTTTCAAATAGTCATGCAAGAAATCTTACGAGGATCAAATAACACCATTGCTAGGGTTGGTGGGTTTATTAATACAAGGAAGGTTCTCCACCCATTATGCAATGCTTCACTGGCATTGGACCCCATTGAAATGAAAGACTCAAAATAAGAAAAAGGACTCTTCTTGTGTGGTCAGAGATCTGATCTGTCTTTCATGCACTGCAAAAGCATGGTTTCCAGCTTAGGGAACATTTCAGGTAATGTAGTGCTATCAATATTAGCTGATCAGTACCAAAAAAGAATAAATGGGTAGGTGTTTCCATCAAATTATATCTTGTGTCTTGTTTGGCTCACTTTATGGTTTCTGTAATGTAAAGTTTAAATTAATAATAAACAAATGTCTTTGCGAAGACACTCCACTAACTCTTATAGATAACATCAATTACTGAGAGGATGAAGTCATTGCGTTTGTACCAAATTCTGGCAGGACATGATTAAAGAAACATTTTCTGATGCTTTCCTTGATTTTTGTTAGCTTATGTTTGTAACAAAGGAAAATGAAAGAAAAATATTTTTTAAAAAAAGTTAAATAAAAATTGGATTATAAAAATGAGAAGAAAATGAATATTTTTTTTCACACAAGTTCATATATATATATATATATATATTGGTTTGGATAACCATAAAAATATAAGTAATTTCATTTCTCTTGATAAATCTAAGAATATTCAAACATAATGTTAGGGTGGTGCTAATACCACGAAAGGAATTGATGCTTCCACTCTATTTCTCATTGTTTGAAACAAAAGAACTAAATGTGTACTGGAAACAATACTTTTGAGTGTGACCTTACCATTTGCCTTTTGTTATAGTTGTCTAAAATTTTCCATTCCCCTTATTCCATTGATACCTACCAATCCACAATACAAGAGATTCTAATTGTACCTCAAAGCCTTCACTTAAAATATAAATTACTCTCTTAGTTGTATTCCACAAATGAATTCAAATCCACTATCGGTTCCATTTCTTGCTCTTGTTTGAAAGAAAACAATGAGTAGCATGCATGAATAGTCTTAAAAATTCCTCTCCTACCTAATTCTAGTTTTCTTGAGAGGTGGAAGTCCAGTCCTTGAAATAATTTTCCCTTCAATGGTAGGTGGGGTTAGGAACTAACACCTTGACTTAAGTAGGGTTCCTTTACGGCCGAAAATTGTGCGACACGGGTTCGACAACTTCAATTACAATAATACAATGCTTAATCACTCACAAACCTCCTAATCATTGTTCAGAAAAAGTAGTTGCTTGAGCATCAACCATTTTAAAGAATTCCCACTTTAGAACATTGCATTGCATTGTATTATTGATCATAAAAGCAATCTTTTTGCACTTTCTTTGTTAATTCTTGCTATTTATATAATTAAAACGACAAATCATTCATTAGTTCTTAGTGGACCATGTAATTCATGCTCTAAGGTTTTCCAAATTGAAATTAGTTTAAAAAAATTATATGAAAACTGGGATAGGTATATCTTATGGTGACACGAGGAAATCGCATTGAATTGCAATTTCTAAGAGGTGTGTTTGACTATTTAGATTTTGTGTGTGAATTTAATCTATCTGTTTTCTCTATTGAATCATTTTTAACGGTAATATGATCTATGATGTAAGAGAGGGGACTACAAATTCAACAAACAATTTGTGAAATATTTGAGCATCAATCAATCAATTGCAAATTTGAAGTTCTATTTTCTTTTCATTAAACCATAAACATCAGCACTAGAACAACCCTATTTTTCATTTTTGTTTCTTAGAATTCTCTTATTTTAATTTACTTAAGTGCTTCCCCAAATGACAAGAACAGTCCTTTAAATTGTTATATTGGGTTTTTTTTATATACTATAAAATGTTAAAATTTTTAATCAACTACTCTGTCGAATGAATTGACCGCTGGGTTAACAATAACAAGTCATTTAACTAACGGTCATAATTGACAAAAGCCCACAATTTTCATGCAACCACAGAAACTCGTTTGTCACGTTGTAGAAATTCTACTTCACGTTGCATTGCATGATTTGGAATATGGGAATGTCAAATCTGTCCCCTCAACCAAATAAACAAAGTAGACTAACACATTTAATCAAAAGGAGCCATACAAAAGCTATATATATATATGTGTGTGTGTGTTGGTTTGAGTTTATATTCAAAACAAAAAGCTAATATAATTTCGCTACATATATAAGAAAGCATATTCACATGAGCTCAAGATTGGCTAAATAAGTCAATGGTCAATTTGGCAAAAGTTCAACCACAAATTCTAAGATAGGGTCCGAATGACATGAAAATTACTAGATTTTTATTAGCAACCCGATGTCGGTAAAAGAATACCCAATTTGAATTCATTATGTTCTTAATCAATATTATCTAACAATTCGTCACCTCTCCACCTCGTCCTGCTCTGTCCTACCTCCATTACGTTAATAATTTTTTTTAAATACATTATGAATAAAGTAATAGATAAAATTATAAAAATAAAAGAAATATCACAATGATTGTATTTTAATAAAATATGTACATATAAAAAATAAATATATATGTATAAACGAGTCGGGTTCAAATGGGGTAGATTATTGCACTTTGTCCTTAAACCGATTCCATTTCGATTAGTATCACCTCATATCTGTTCTAATAGAGGCAAAAACATGAGATGTCAAATTATTTTGCTATCCTATGTATGACAGAGGGTCAATAAAGGTTCTTCGGCATAAAAAGTAAGTAAAAGTTACAGTGGAGTGGGCGGTTGGCACAAAAAATTATTCAATATTCTTAAAGTACCACGTCATTTTTGTTCTACCACTCACATAGTAGTGAGATTCTCCTTATTAGGTAGGGTCAATTGTTAAATACTCCACCTAACAGGTGAGAGACACAACTCTATGTGAGTGAAGGAGTAAAAATATGTGGCACACCAGAAATACTGAATAATTTCTCGGCTGGCAGGGGTAAAGTTGACGTTACATGAGACTTAATTGGGGCCAGTGTATAAATATGAGTTTATTGCGTTCTACTAATAATTTATTGCCTAAATGGTGACACACGTGGGACGAAAAGGACGCGAACTAATAATTAGAACTGACATTTTGCCTCCCCGCGAAATCTCGGCCGATAAAATAAAATTAAGTTAAAGAAATATAAAAATATAAAAATAAAAATAAAAAAACAAAACAGAGACTGTAATAATAAACAGGGCAAGAAGAAGAAGATTTAAAAGGGGCGGGACTTTATATTGTGAAGCCCGGACGCCTCTCTCTTTGTCTCTCCAAATTTCGCAGTCAGGGAGAGAGAGACCAGCATTTGATCACTGGAAGCGTAGCGGCTTTCTCCTTGTAACTCTCTTTCTTCTATTGTACATTACTCGTAAGTTGTAACACAAGGATATATATATATATATATACATGTATATATGAATTGTGCTGGGTGTTCTTCAAATTTGCTACTTCTTTTATAACCTGATCCAACTCACGGAAATGTATCTCTAATGTGTACATATATAATTATATTATATACACACACGCATATATGTATTGGTTCGCACTTGGTGTTTCTAATTTAATTTTTTTTTAAATTTTTTTTAGCATCTAGTGATTAAATTAAAATTTTTTTTCTTTCCACTTCCTAGTGATTTTTTTATTTTTTGTCATATCTGATGGTGTTTCTTCCCAATTTATTGTTTTTCAAGTTTCTCAGTTAATTATCTATGTTTTCTATGGCTTGGCACTGAGGATTGTTTTAGTTATTGTCTGTGACTTTTGATAAGGACTCATTACTCATTTTTTATTATTTATGTACTAGTTTGAAGCCCATTTTGATTCTTTTACTGACTTCCCCCTTTTTTTTTTTCCTTACTAGATGTGGACAATTGACAAGCCTTTTTTGAGTTCATTGTCTATTTGTCTTTGCATATTACTTCATTCACCTGTTTTTTTTGAAAGGAGAAAAGAAGACCATGTTCATTTCATTTCTCATTACACTCTATTTTTTCTAATGGGTTTGGTCTGGGTGGGTAGCTATGTTGTTTTTGGTCAAAACAAGGCTGTCTCTTGTCATTGATTTTCAAATTATCTTGCAACTAGATTTTCTCATAGTTGGATCTCCATTCACATAAGTTCTTTAAGTTCTCAATAATTTGCCGTTGTTCTTTCAAGTCACAGACACACGTGAATTTGCACCTAACTATTTTTTCTCATCCTGCAGGTTTTCTTCAAAGGTGAATTATGATCTGACAATTCGGGGGATACCTCCATGTGATACCAGATTGCAGAATCCAATTTTCCCCTATCCCATTGGAAGGTGATTCTTGTATTTGGAAGCTACATGCCAATGCAAAATGAGTTCTCATTTGATGTTCAAGGTAATTGTTTGAATCAAAATCTCTGTGTCCAGTCAATAATAAGAATTGAAAGTTGGGAGGCTTTTTTTTAAGAAATGCTATTGTTTGTTTGCCTGTTTTACTTTCCATAGGTATGTGTAAACTGGATTTCCTCATCCTTTTAGTTTTCTCGTGGTATTTCAATGTGTACATGTCCAGAGATTGTCTTCACAAGGCAGTGTTTTCATTTTGTGCAGAATCCATGAATCAAGCACAAAGCCAATTAGTTATTTCTGTGGAACATGCTTTACATTCATTACATGAAAATATGTATAAAAAAATGTGTTAATTCTATGAATGCTGTATTTGTTTTCAAGCAAGTCGAATTCAAGTTGTTTGGTGAGAGTTGGAAGTATTTCAACTGAAAGAACAGATATAGTGCTATTGCTTATTGAGTTCTTTATGCAATTTGGTTTGCACTAGTGAATTTGAAGGATCGATTTCCTCTCTGGTTTTAAATTTTCAGAGTATCCTTCTAATGTGTTTTTGTTTTGAGGAATGCATTATAGGTTCATTGTCTTCTTGGACTTCTCCGTATGCTTTGTTCCACCTCTCTTGCTGGAGTTGGCATATGATATGAAGAAGACAGTTGTTCGCCCTAAGACTTTCTAAAAATAAGTCATCATCATGGGTGGTTGTGTCTCAAAGCCAAATAGCAAAATCAGATCTCATAAGAAGTACTTAAAAAGGTCTCGCAGATGCGGCAGAAAGATTTCCACTGCCGTTCCTGTTGCACCTATGGAACGGCTTAGTGATGCAGGAAACCCTTTAGGAGATTTTGCTGTTAGTGAGTTTGTCCATGTGGACTTTGAGAAGGGTGCTACAACCACTTGTAAGAGATCTGAGGTATCTAATTTGACATTTCATCTCACCCAGAGACAATGGAACCACAGCCAAATTGATGCAAATGGTATTTTTCTCTTTCCTTCTTGATTCATTGTTAAAGGTTGGACCTTTGTAGCAGTGGCTGCATCCCAGCATATGTCAGATCAATCTTAATTTCTCCTTATAGATGATAAATTTCAAGTTTACTCATTCAGAACATCAATTTACCATCTTATGATGTCTATAAAACTAGCCTTTTACATTCTTCCATCTAAAATTACACACCATGTCTTCAAATTCTATGAGCCAAACCAGAAGCAACTTTTATGTCTTTTACTCTTTGACTTTGTAGAAGGGTTGTGATATGGTTTATTTCTCCATTTACCGCATATAGTGTTGAAAAATAAAGATAAAACAGGTTGAATTATAGATGAACTTTAGAAGACGTTATTCATTTGTTGAGGAGGCCACAGCATGAAACCAGGTATGTCTAGTGGCTTTACCCATATCTCATGGTAATCTTCAATTGTGACTGCTACTGTGCATTCTTCCTTGTGTGCTTGTCCAATTTAGGAAAAGAAAACCACTTCCCTCCTTGCATATGACAGTTTGCTGCTAGTACAACATGAATACAACTAAAATGAACACTTCTCTTTTAATCTAATGTCGTGAGTTTGTAATGGCAGTTCTTATTGTGACTCATCTTGCGGACTGAGAGTCTGACTTTTTTCTTGGTTTAACGGGAATTCTGCGATAGATGTTTTGCTGACCAGTAAATTTCTTTTATACAGGAATTTGCCAAGAGGAAGCATGGTTTGACACTGTCAGCATCCTGGAGTCTGATTCAGATGATGACTTCATAAGTGTTTATGGGGGTAAGTTAATATTTATCTAATTTCAATTTTAAATTAATAACCAATACTAGTTTATGTTTATGTCTTTTCTGCCAGACTGTTTTCCTATAATAGGCAATCCAATTTAGAACATCTTAGATAATCAAACACTACCATATGGAAAGAAAAAAAATAAAAAAGCGAGTGTATATCTTGGTCTGTACCTTCTTATGTGCTGACCACAATTAGAATACTAAACATAATGAGCATTATAGCAGGTCCATCTAGGAGATGCTTGTACCGTCCTAGAGCAGGACTTCTCGTTCCTTGCTCAGTGGGGGAGAAGCCAACTCCAGGATGTTGGCGTCCTGTTGCACCTTCAGTCTTTAAGCTCCGGGGTGCAAATTATTTAAGGCATGTCACCAAGTTTCTTCCATCCATTATTCCCAGATTCTGCTTATCTACCGCTGTTTATTGTGTTTTTTGGTTGATATGTTAGCTTTTTCATGAGGGTTCAGTGGTATAAACTTCTAACAATCTCTCTTTCAGAGATAAAAGGAAGTACCCTTCTCCAGATTACAGCCCGTATACTCCAATTGGTGTCGATTTATTTGTATGCCCACAGAAGATAAATCATATTGCTCAACACCTTGAACTTCCCTCTGTAAAAGGACACAAGAAAGTACCATCATTGCTGATCATTAATATACAGGTATTCTTTTCACTTATCTCTTCCTTGGGTTTCATTACTACTTCTCATATTATCTCTTATTGAGATTGCTTTGATGGTTGGGACTAGGGAGAATTGGACGGGCTGGATTTACCTCTAATACTCCCATTTTACAGTTCATTTGTTTCCTTCTCTGCCGAGGGATGTGATTGTCGTTACAAGAAATGTGGGCACCTTAATGAGTTATTTGTTATTCTTTTTTATAAAACTGTGCCTGCATTCCTCATTGTAGTTTGCAGTGATTGAGAATCAATGGATTGCAAAATCTGTGGCTATATTTATGTTTCTCAACAGGATGAGGGGGTAGTAGTGGTAACAATGAACTGCAATTTTATCGGCTTGTATGAGAACTACTAGCTCATGAGAGATAGCTTGTCTTGTAAAATTTTTCGATCAGGATGTTCTCTTGACAATAGGGTGAGGGGCGTAGTAGTGGTAATAATGAACTGCAATTTTATCAGCTTGTATGAGAACTATTAGATCAGGAGAGATGGCTAGTCTTGAAAAAAAAGTTGATCTGGATGTTCTCTTGCCAGCTTCCTACTTATCCTGCTGTCATGTTCCTCGGTGATAGTGATGGGGAAGGCATGAGCCTCGTATTATATTTCAAAGTCTCTGAGAGCTTTGACAAAGAGATTTCTCCTCAATTTCAGAACAGTATCAAGGTACTTATGGGTTCCAGCTTACAAGTTAGTTTTTATCAACAAAAATACTCGTCAATATGTCTGTTTCATATGACTATACTTTTTGATGTTCAATCACGAAAGGCATATCATAAAGTGAACAAGAAATGGGGCTGACAGATCAAATTAAATTAAAAAAACCAGCACAATGGAACTGAAAACCTAATTTGGTTGCATGCGAATATCGCTAGTTTTAGAGGATGATAATTAACAAGGAATTCTGTCATATTAAGAGCATTAATAGGAGTTTTGGACAGTAGGGTTCTAGATATAATATTGTGGGGCTTGCAATAACAAAACACATTGGAGTCAATTAAAACAATACACTTTGGGGTATGAATAAAAAAAATGATAATTTAATTCTCATGTTCTTTTCATTCTTTATTTTCCTTAGGTCAGAGTTAGCGGTCTTCTTATTCTTTTCTGACCCTTTTCTTTCTATCAGTTTTGCTTACATGAACAAGAGATGTGAAATGAACACCATGAATGAAAGCCTTTCCTTTCTATATCTGATGCTATTTTCTACTTTCAATTCCAAGGAAAGATATATGTGTCTTCTTGTTCTTCACCTTTTCCTTGTCCTTTTCTTTTCCTTTGATAAATTCGGGATCCAAACAGAGCATTAAGAGACTGTGGAATCTTCCCACTCAACCTCAGGAACTTTGTGTGCTCAAACTAGTTCTTGAGCTATTGGAAAGGTTGAAAGATAATTCTGACTACATTATTCATTTATCTCATTTTAGCAAAGTTTGGGGACTGGATGAGGTAGTAAATATATTTGGCTTAGTTTCTACTTAATGGTTATTCTTGACACAGTTTGATACCTGCCAGAGTTTTGACCAGGCCTTCCTTGCCAAGAGTTGATTTATTTTGCTTGTCTTTCCTTCACGCCCTTGAAAATGTTTTATCCAGATTGTCACTGACATATCACTTTCTTGCAATCTTGCGTAAAGTTTTTGTTGATTATGTTGCTTTGGTTTGCCACAGAAACTGGTTGAAGATGAGATGGAAATGGTGAAAGGGTTCGCCAAAGAATCTATGGTTCCTTTCAGAGAAAGGCTCAAAATCATGGTCGGAGTGGTTAATCCAGAGGAACTTCACTTGAGTTCTGCTGAAAAAAAGCTTTTACATGCTTATAATGAAAAGCCAGTGCTTTCGCGCCCTCAACACACTTTCTACAGTGTAAGTAATTATCCTGTTGTTTTGAATATGCTTGGATGATCATAGTTGAACTGTTTTGTCTCAGGTGGACCTGTGGTTGTCACATTGCAAATGAATTTTTTTTTCTCCACTTCTTACTTCCGTATGCAAAGTTCGACCAAATTGATGTTGCCCAAGTACAACTCTCCAGCTTTCAGAATAGCATCAAGATTTATGCTTCCTTTTTCTTTTCTTCAGGGACCAAATTACTTTGAAATTGACCTAGATGTACACCGGTTCAGCTACATATCTAGAAAAGGACTCGATGCATTCCGAGAAAGGTTGAAATTCGGAGTACTAGATCTTGGTTTAACTATTCAGGTACAGTTATTATCTTAACTCTTCCAATCTCTAAATTCCATGCAGTAAATTGAAGTTTTAAGACAAATTCAGTATCTTGAGCCGATAATATGGATAAACAGTACCTGTGGCATACTAGCTAAACATGTAGACAATTGCCTGCATCTAGACTCAGTGAAACTTCCTCAACATTTCAAATTTTTTTTATTTTCAGAAATTATGCAAATCAGTTTGTGGCTTGAAAATATACTTAACTGGGTTGGATTCAGATTCAATTTAGAGCTTTGGCATTATAGAAACTTAAAAAATATTTTTGCCAAATATTTTACCATGTTAAAAGAATATTTAAACTCCTCTTTGAATCTTGGTCAGTTTAAAATTCTAATACTCGTTCCTATTTTGTCAAAACTGCTGGTTATCTAATTGATTGCCTTTTTTCCATTTGGCTATACTGACAGGCACAAAAACCAGAGGAACTGCCAGAGAAAGTCCTGTGCTGTGTGCGTTTGAATCAAATTGATTTTGTAAATCATGGCCAGATACCTAGATTTCTAACCCTTGAGGATGATATATTTGGATCAGGAATTGGAGAGTCATCCATTTGAAGCTGACAATTGAACAACCACAGCAATCACCCGTTGAACCTCGTAAAATTTGGACCACGATTCCATTTTGTTTAATTGAAAATGGAATAAACAGGAAAAATTACTCTATTTTTTTAAATCAAAGATTATTGCCCCTTTAATCTAATGCAATAATCGTGTGATGATCTAGGTTTGTAATCTTTGCCTGAGAATCCGCACCTGTTTTTGTTTATACCCCTACCATATGTCCTTAGCTATGAGGATGGAAGAGGACTTGAAAAGGCAGTCTAGTTTATGAGAATCCTCCCACTGCTAGGTCTAGGGGGTCATGTATGTAGCCTTAGCTTTGGTTATTTTCATATTTCAAACTCATAATGTTCAAATTTTACTGTCGTGTCAAGGCCCGCTCTCCATGGGAGGACTTGAAAGACTAAGAAATTTCATTGGTTCAAAAGATCCATGTTCCCTTGGCATCCACTTGGGGAATTAAAATTTTTTTTTTTTCTAAACTAATTCCCATAGAGCTTTAGTGCCAATTTGATTGATCAGAGATCCCAGTCATCAGAAAACAATAATGATTTTTTTTTTATCAAAAAATAAAATAAAAAGTCCTGCAAAATGAGGTGTTCGATGATTTATTGCATTTCTTTCCCATGAGAAATATATATCCAGGGCAATGGAGTTCAATCGCCTAACAACCAGCTCTATAAACTCTTTCAGCAAAAATTAAGCAAACCATACGAAACAGTATCACCACCAAATTTTAGAAAGCATGTTCTCATTCCAAATGAAAGCATTACCACCAAATTCTGATCAACAAAAGAATAACATTACAATTACAGTATGCTCCACCAAACTTGTATACATAAAACAATTTCTGTTTAATTCAATCTTTGCTAGTCTGTACCAACAGCCTTTTGGTTAAACTATCTTCTCATCTTTCCCCCTTCTTATATCCTCTCCTTCGTGATTTTGCACTTTGGGAAGATGAGCTTGGACTAAAACTGTGGCCTCGAGAATTAATTTAGAGGTAATAGATGAAACTTACAGCTTCTGCCTGATTCATGCCAAATTTTTTACCTCTCCCTGTTCTCGACTCTTTCCTTGTTTGTGACTCGAAGCTATGTTAATTCTTCTTTAAAGCGTAGAAGAGCAATACGCTGTGAACCATTGTTCCCAAAACCTGTAGTATGCTGGTCAGATACGGCATTGTGTGGCTTTAATTGTGAAACATTGTTGTTGGCTGTGTTGTGGCTGCTGTTTCTAGCTGCCGGTACATCATGATTATGTTTGCCCTCATATGTTGTTATGACAGCTTTAGGGTCGTTTGCAGCTCTCTCTACGTGCTTACGAACATTGCAACCGGGGCTTGTACACTTATAATAGCTCCTGTGGATAAAAGTAAGATGCTTGAAGTAAAATACCCGAGAACACAATGCACAATATGCAAAAGGAGTTCTTGCACGCTGTAAATGAAGGATGAATGTGAGTTCTGAAAAAGGAGGACTTTTCACTTCATAACTAGAATAAAGTATTCTAATATCGGATTTGAAAGAAATGATTCAACGTTATTAACTACAATTGACAAATTATCATAATATCAACGTAATAGCTTTACTAGATCACCACCATGATTGAAGCTGTAACTTGGGAAGCAAAGTCTATACAAAAGGATATGGCTATGATTGTTCTGTGGACCTAAGGTAGAAAATTGGTAAGTCCTTTTTCCTCTTGTAATATTATGGGAGTTAGATATACGCTATTGAGCTGGTATTACCCAATAAAGAGAAGCCATTGAACTGCAGCACTGGAAATGGATTGTGAAACAATGGACCTTGGGACAAGTTTGAAGAAATTAACCTGAGGGCCAATGGTTAAAATCTAAATAATGTGAATGTACACCTATTAATCCATCCTTTAAGCATAAAGACCAAAAGGACCAACTGCGGCTAACTGATGCAAAATGATTTTGATATGGTCAATGCTAAGCTCTGAAAATAGCTAGCATCATGGATCAATTGGTACAAGTGGTATAAGGAAAAGGGGTCCTAGAATTTACTTGTATGCTACTTGCAAAACTGGACTAGACATTCTATCATATCACCACTATTTCTCTACGATGATAAATCAGAGGCCAAACTTGGTGAAAGTATTACCTTGGGTAAGGATTTCCTTTAACAACTTTCTGGCCATACTTCCGCCACCTGTAGCCATCATCCAAAAGATCAACTTCGCTGGTTGTTTGTACAATGATCCTTGGTTCTGAAACTGTGCGTTGGGATGAAGATGGCTCTGAAACCCTAACTTCTGTGTTCCTGCAGAATATAGATGATGAAAAAAATAAAAATATAATAATAAAGATAAGTTGATAAATGAAAACCATTCCAATATGAATGCCATCATATTTAGGGAAAAAAAAATGCACCTTCTCTTTGCTTCAGGTTCATCTTCATCCCTTTCATCAACTCCAGTTTCAGTATCACCTACTTCCTCACTGTCACTTGATCCTGACGGATGTTCAGGGGTAGCTTGGCTAGATTCCTGATCCTTCATGGACAATGAATAAGCAGGAACCCTTTCTTTCGATTTGTTCAAATTCCCAGTCTGATCTTCCATAGCCAATTCAGAGTTTCCCTGATGATTTAAATTTCCATTTGGATTTCCAGCATCTTTGGCACGCTTAGTAGGTTGAGGTGGTTGATGGTTGTGTTGACCCTTGTATATAATCTCAGTTATTTGGCCATCAAGAGAACGTTCAACCTTCTTCTTGACTGGACAGTTCGGATGTGTACATTTGTAGTAACTTCGAGGATATTCACTCCCCTTCACCTGCTTCTGCCCATATTTCCGCCAGTTGTAACCATCGTCAGCAGGCTTATCGACAATAACGGAAGAAAGTTGGGATCTTTGTTCAGAATGAGAGACATGTGATGATGATTCCTTCATGATGCTAGGATCAGGAATTGAGGGTGGGATCTGCTGATGTGTTGTCACATTGGAAGTGAAGGCTGGAAGTTGTGTCAATGATGCAGCAGGAGCTGCTGATGAAGCAGATGGAAATTCGGTTTGGTTGGGCGTTTGGGAATGAGCTTGGGCAGCCTGAGCTGTAACCTGTGCCAGGACCTGCTGGTGGGACATTCCAAAGGGGCCCTACAGCTCACAAATCATGAAAATAAATAGTTGAAAGCAGACTAAAATTTTGAATTGTAAACAAAAAATTATTATTTTTTCTCTTTTTTTTGGATTGGCAGATTGTTTGATTGTGTGCGTGTGGTTTTTGGGTTTTTTTTTTGGGGGGGGGGGGGGGGGGGGGGGGGGGGGGGGGGGGGGGGGGGGGGGGGGGGGGGGGGGGGGGGGGGGGGGGGGGGGGGGGGGGGGGGGGGGGGTGTTAGAGAAATTGACCATCACCATAGAAGTTCTCATACTATCTCATATGTATCCTCAAAATGATGATTCTTGGACCATCCCCAACAAGTAGGCAGCAAACTCAAGATCCAGGATTACAATATGTGATATAACTAAACAAACCTTACTCCCATTACTTGTGGTTATTTACATAGGTCCATCTTCAGCAATCTGTTCTATGCAAAACCATGTACCATATGATAATATGTTGAACCTAACAAAACTGGCATGATTCTCTATTCTCCATCAAGGGTATGTCATATGAAAAATAAAATGACCGTAGCTGATTACAGAGTCTTTCTACATGCATGAACACATAACTCAGCAAAAAAAATTATTCTCAAACCAACAGTCTAAGTAAAGAAGCACTAAGCACTCAAATTCACACAATTATTTCCAAGAGCATCAACCCATTCTCAATAACTGACTAATTTTGAAACTAATAGAACAAAGAGACAATCTGACATTGTAATCACTAAAGTTCTTTGGAGAGAGATATCACATGAACTTTGGGCTGTACAAATTACCAGCATGAAAGCACAACGCTTTCTGCTTCTATATGATATTGACATGAATCAAACAAAGGCTACCAACTGCATGATTAGAAAAAGAATTATGCAAGGAACAGTTAGGAGAGGGAAGAAAAATCCATATTTTCATTTGCAACATTTTTACTAGTTGGAACACTAAAAAGCAAAACTTTACTCAATTGACTTTTTGGCTTACTTGAGTTCTTAACTTTATAAGAAACCAAAATTACAGGAGACTGGTAACATTATTTCCTTCTTTTTCTCAGCTTTGTGGGCAACTCCACGGAAGAATAAGGTAATATTTCATATAATAATAGCTTCCATATATTGTGCCAGAGAAAATGTCATCCATTGTCATTATCAGCCTCCAGCCCACAGTTTCTCAAAAAGTTTGACAGCAGACAACAAAATAGATAAAAGATCAAATGGCTTTTCAAACTCACCATAAGAACAAGCCAATCAAGATTGAATTTTTCCTCAAAATTTGGCATGAATCAAACAGAAGCTACCAACTGTTCTGCTCATTTCCTTCATTGACATGAACAGACAGAAAGAACCTTGTTAAGGACTTACACCGTCAGGATTCGTTAACATTGGTAACCAAGTATGCACCAAACCAAAAACAAAAATTTTTTGCCTGAATCAAATTTCATTTTGGCACCTTATTTGTTACTCAAGAAGAAATAA
Organism: Euryodendron excelsum; assembly: GCA_033060915.1. Classification (NCBI taxonomy): domain Eukaryota; kingdom Viridiplantae; phylum Streptophyta; class Magnoliopsida; order Ericales; family Pentaphylacaceae; genus Euryodendron; species Euryodendron excelsum. Next base: position 6,183,447 of record CM065388.1, read on the forward strand.
CTCCGCTTTTGGGGAACGGTTTTTTTTTTGGGAGGGGGGCTGCCTAGGAACTTGAATTGGGCTATATGACGAGAGAGAGCTGTCCAACATACCCATAAACCCACAATTGTAATAAAGATTGGAATTGCTATAATCTAAGAAATACAAATACAGATACGAGTACGGATACGGACACACATACGGACATGGAACATGGCATTTAAAAAAATGAAGACACGGCCACTGCGGGAATACGGCAACAAAACTATTTTTATTTGCTATGTATATGAATGTAACATCCATAAATCACTCAAAATAAGATGTAAACAACTAAATAAGTTCACAATTATAATATAATGACTAACAAATTAAAGATTTGAAGAATTAGATGTGAATATTTTGTGTTTTGATTTTTAATGTTTTGAAATTTATAAATTCGATTCCATTTAATACTTTTAAAAATATCATTTCAATCCCACTGTGTCCCAAAACATGTCCAAGTAAGGGATATGTGTGTTCTCCATATGTCCAAGACGTGTCCACTAAAAAGGATATTAATAAAAATATTAGACATGGCAATTAGCATGTAAGGTGTTCGACACGTGTCTCAGTTTGTCCAAGAAGTGTGTGTCCGACACGCATACAACACCCTAAATGGAGTGTCTGTACTTCCTAGGCTATAATACTTACAACTACAATAGCAAGGGAGCTCATCAAGGAGCTGGGAGAATATAGCTATCAAGTTAATGGAGAATTCAAATATTAATTTATTTTATTATTTATTTTCATATTTAGATTTATTTTAAAGATTAATTTCCCATTAGTTCTAGTCATATCATATAAAACCCATGGTCTGGAGAGGTTCCACAAAGTTACCATTTTTTACATAGGATTGGAGACAAAAATTTGCCTAGGCTAAGCATTATTTTCTTTCCCTTTTTTTTCGGTCCAAGCCTTTCAACAAAACTCTTTCAACCCAAATTATTTGGTTTCACTCAATCAACTCATTTAATCTTTTAAGAAAGACATTTACTTCAGGTCTCATTACAGGCAAATCCATTTCAGAAAATGCTGGGCCAAGTTCATGGAAAATCAGCTGGATGTCTAGGGTTCCTTCTCTAGACAATTGATCAATAAAAGTTCACCTAGCTTATGTTTGGAAACAACAGTATGACCCATTGCCGTAAAAAAAATTATTGATTCTAAGGTCTTCACAAGAGATTCTGAAAATGTTGCAGATTGGTGTAGTGTTTTTGCAATTGGTAATCAAAGGAAAAACCATTATCCAATTGAACCCTTTCTTTTGCTCTCTCCACCCTCTTCATCAACCTATAGATAGATTGCAATTGATTCCAACTTTAATTGATTCGCTCCATGCCCAAGATTATTAGCAAAGTGCATCATCAACCCCATGATCTTCTGTTGTTTTTGTTCTTTTTTGACAACAGAAACCTAACTCAATCTACCATAGAACAAAGCTGAATTCACCATCATCTTGTAGCGGCAGTGTTACTATCTAAACAAGAATAAGCAGTAAACCAATCAGCTCTATCATTGAAACAGGAACACGAGTGCAGCAAAATTGCACAAGAGGCTAGAAATTTCCATGCCTCGGCAGTTACTTTTGACCTAGAATCAACAATAATTCTATTTTGCAGTTGCATGACCATAACATCGGAAGAATTGCCAGAAATGGGAATTCAACAATTAAAATCATAATATTTATAAAAGAAATAAATTTATTATATTTCAAGGCAAATTAATCCACGAAATTCTGATCCACAGGAGCCCACCGACACTCACCGTAACGTGTTGAACTCAACCAACTCAAAAGCATAGAAAAAAAGGAAACAGACCAATCAAAGCTTTGAATACCTGACCGGGCGAGAACCACCCCGACGAATCAAGCAAGCACGCAGGACTCAACCCGGGAGATATGGCAAACATCGGCGACTGCGCAATCATCAAACCGGAGGGCCGGTTCTGCTTGAACTGGAAATCGACATCTCCGCCTCCGCCCCCACCGGACTCCTTATCCTTCGAAGAAGAATCCGCCGCCGTCGTTGGCGGAAAGCTCGTCCTGTGGCCAGGAACCGCCGCGGGGGAGGCCATGGCCCCTGCGAGGAGCTGAGAGAAGGAGCGGCACTCCGAATCAGGATCGTTCTCGGAGAAGAAGTTGGAGACCAGAGTCATCGGGCCAGGGCTCGCACCTGGCCCGCCCGTGAAGAGACTCTCCATGGAGCTACGAGGCGGCAGCATGATCGTAGGGCGGAGAGGAGCTGATGAAGCTCTTGATGATGATCCTTCGTTCCCAGCCATCGATGTTAATGACTTTCAAGCTTACTCAGGTCTTCGTTTGGTGCTTCTCTTGAAGTTCTTCATTCGTTAGGGATTTCGAAGAGTAGCAGAGGAAAACTCTCTCTCTCTCTCTCTCTCTCTCTCTCGCTAGAGTTCGTGGTCGTCTTCTCTTTCTCTCTCTACACTTTCTGGTTTGAGGATCTGAAATTCAGCAAAAAGTCCACGCAGCAGTTTGAGCAGATACGAAAAGAGGTAGTTCGTGATTTTTTCTTTTTTGTTTTTTTGTTGGCTATAAAATAAAAATAGTCGACACGAAAATGAAAATAAAGATATATGATTGAAATTCTCTGGACGGTAACGTACCCGACGACTTTTGGATTTACGGGGTTGCCACTGCCCTTTCTTTTGGTCATGAAAATAAATATATAGGTAGACTACTTATGTCGAGAAACATTACCATCAATGTTGAAGTCTCGTTGCATATTCAGGGTGATGAAGTATAAGTTTAATCTCATCGAAAGATTATAAAAATTAAAATTTAAATATTAAGTAAAAAAATATAAATTTTTATTTACTGAACAAATTGAATTATCTTATAAGGTCGTTATCTATACAACTTAATTAAACTTTTTAAATTACATTAATAGTGATTGGCCACAAAGAGACTTAGAGGGATTGAACGAGAGACCTTAAGTTATCCCTTGTGGTTAAATAATACAGTATACAACAAAACAAAAAAAAAATTAATAAACACTAATTCATTTTCTTCTCATGTTTATAACCCAACCTTACTTTATTTTCTTTTCTTGTTTTTTTTCCATGCCCTTTTCTGTTGTGTAACTGTCACTATTTTTCAATCAAGCGGTTTAGCTGTCTACAAATGAAAAACATAAGAAATTCTTAAATTTTACAATAAATAGCGTGCAAGATAACTTGCAAGAATCATCATTGTCGTGGCTACTATTGTTATTTATTTATTGTGGTGGGGGTTGGAGGGAGTTGGCATCTTCTCCAACTAAACAAAATGAAGTCAAGGCTATTAATGGACAGCAGTTTTCATAATGTAAGCATGAGTTATAATTTGGCCAATTGGCAGTTATTTAAAATTTGATGAAGTGTTTTGTTTGTTCCGCAAACGGCATTAACTCCGTGCAGGGCACGTAGGGCCCATATGATATGAGACAGAGAAATTATTAAATGGTCCTGTAGACCCAATGTCACCTTTCTCTATCTCCTCATAGTACCATGAATCATGCCACAGGTAGTTTAAGGGTAAATTAGTTTAATACAGGAACATACCCTTGAAATTCAAATATTACACTCACCTCCCTTATTTTAACATTTTAGTTAACTGATTTCCCCCTCTCTCTAACGTCTGTCTTGTCAGTGAACAAAAATGTCTTACGTAAGTAAAAAAGAGCTGAAATATTCCAAGATACCTAAAAGCCTCTATTAAAAGAGGCGAAAAGACTAACTTGTTAAAATATGTCAATGGTGTTGGCCTAAGTAGACAACTCAAAAGGGAGGTGAATTGGGTTTTACTTAATTTATAACAAACAATGCAATTAAAAACTGATTGAGTAATATAACAGTGACTAATCAAAGTATAACTCAAGTAAATAAATTATATAATGCAATGCAAGCAAGTATTATAAGTGAGGAAAAAAAACAAAGCAAGATATGAAAAATGAAGGCACAAGGATTTTTACAGAGGTTCGGCTAACCCTTGCCTACGTCCTCTCTTCCTCGATCCTCTCGAAGGTATTCCACTATATAAAATTCCTTTACACAGCTATTGATTTTTCTCCAAGTGCTCAGCTCACTTCTTACAAGAGCTCTTTCCCAAGCTCTCAAAATTCAAGAGATTTTGTCCAAGCTTCTCTCAAACTTACAAGAGATTTTGTCCAAGCTTCTCTCAAACTTACAAGTTTACAATCTCACCGAACAATAGATGAAGGTGATAAAATGAATAACTATCTCTCAAAGAGTAGACAAATAAATTTTCAGCTCACTCAAGAACCCCCCAAATGAATAAAAATAGAGTATAAGATGTAGGAGATTAAATCTCACTTTTAGCATTTGATCTTATGTTCATCATCATCATATATGTGTTGGAGATCTTCTATATATAGCCTTGAGTTAATTATGGCCGTTGGTTGTGGATAGGAGACCATTTAATGCAATATCACATTGTTATAACGGTAAAAAATAGAGTCGTTGAAGCCCAGGTGTCGACACCTGACTTTATGTGTCGACACATTAAGTTTGCATCCCCAGATTTTGTTCACTGCCTCCATGTGTCGACTCCTGACTTTCACTTGACTTTCATGTGTCGACACATGACTATTCATTCTTCAGATTTTGGCCACTGTATTCATGTGTCGACTCCTGACTTTCAGCTGACTTTCATGTGTCAACACATCAGCCCAGAAAACTTGATTATTGCAAGTTTTTGCCCAATCTTCTCCATTGTTTTCAAGTTCTTCAATGGCCATCCAAATAAGCTTTCTAAGGCTTTAAAACACTTCTTCAAGGTATGTTGACTTCAAGAACACCTTCAATCTCTTCGAGATGAAATTCACTTCATTTTGATTACTTGTAGAGTTCTTCAATCAACATCACTTCTTCCATTGATCCAAGTCTTATTCAAAATCTTCAAGAGAGTTTCCAAGACTTGAGATCTCTTTTCTTCAACTAATCTTCTATCCTTCTTTGAATATCTTTAATATCTTTACTTGATCTTCATCAACTTGATTTCTTCTAGGATTCTTCAATCAATAAGCTCTTATTCCATTCATTCAAGACTTCAACACAATTTTCAATGAAGCTTTTAAGTCTTGTGATTTCTTATCACTAGGTCTTTAATGTAGAACGTGTAGGCACTTGTTGCCGATCTCCATTTCAGGTTTGCTGACCTTCATGTGGTGACTCTTTATCTTCAGGAGTCCGCTCTTTGTACATTTGATCTTCAACCTTTTACTTCTGTTGTCATGAGACGACTCTTCATCTTTAGGAGTCCGCTCTTTGTACATTTGATCTTCAGTCTTTTGCTTTTGTTGTCATGAGGCGACTCTTCATCTCCATGAGTCCGCTCATTGATCATTTTGTCTTCAGGCTTTCTGCGTCTGTCTCCATGAGGCGATTTTTCATTTCCATGAGTCTGCTCATTGCCCAAAAATTTGCTTGACAAGCTTCTCAACACACGTTCTTCAATATTTTCTAATGTGACAAGCATAAACTTATTTGAAACAGAAACTTGCTCCCCCTTTCTTTTGTGCTTTATTCTTTAATGCATGTTCCAGAGTTAGAGCAAAACAATCAACCATTATAGAGGTTCATAGCATACATGATGCTTTAGTAGATTGATATGTTTATGAGGATCGAGGGTCTTCATAGGGATGTGTAAACCATGTCAGTTCTTTGGTCTTCAAGTCCTTCTATCAATCTTCATATTTTTAAAATAGATCACCATGATAGAATTCCAAAGCTTACATCCTACTTTTCAATACTTGTTGAACTTTTTAGGTATCTTCAATCTCTTTATGAATAAGATTACCTAAGTAATCTTCTTGTTGGATACTCAACTGATTAGCTCAATTATTTTCTTATTATCAAAAGATTATACTCTAACCTGCACACTCAATTGAAATCATTAGATAACAACCACATGGTTTTATTATCATCAAAATCAACATAGGAATCAATCTTGAGTCAACAAATGGTCACTTTGTCCCATAGCGCTACCAGTTGTGATGCAAAAGGAAATTGGAGATTGAGAAGGGAAGATACGTTGGAGACATAGAGTGGGAGAAGGGAAGATATATTAGAGACTTGGCCATTGTGTGTTGTACATTGAAGTGAAGTTTACATATCTATAGAGCCAAACCAAAAGAAAAGGAAAAATCATGCTTGAAAACATTGAGTGAGTTTCATAAATTTCTTGTATTGAAAATACCACAGTTTGAAATTTTTTGTCAATTTCTTACATAATGAACTGTTAATGATATGGGTTTGGGGGAGGAAGGAGTACGAGATGAAACAGAAGGAACAATAGTTTACCCTAACCCTTTACCCACTCCTCGTCCTCATCCCATGTCCAAAAGTCGGTGTTTACTCCAGAGAGACTTGGCATAGCAACTATTTAGCTCTCTTTGCCCCCGCCAGTTGCTAGTAGGATAGCTTTTAGAAGAGCGGCCCTTTTTTTTTCAACAAGTTCCTTTTTGCACATAATTGTGAAACCCTAACTTGCTTAGCATCATACTTAGCTTAATAGCATGCTTATGGTATATGATTATCCTTAATCAAGGAACTTGATTGGCATGGTTTAATGAGGACTTGCATTTGGGGGATTATCATATTTTTAAGCATAATTAGTGAGCTTAATCCATGATTAATTAGCTTAATTAATTTTCATGATTAGTTTATGTTAATCATAATTAATTATTATGAGTGTGATTAATTATGTTAATTATGTAGATTAGAGGATGATTAAGAAAGCAAGGAGGTGCTAGGTAGGGGGTTTAACTCTAAGACACCTAGGTGTGTGTTTCATATATGAGAGGTGTGTGTTTCACTAATTTTGCTAGCAAGTGTGTGTGTGTGACATGTGTGGATAATAGATACACATTGTAACTATTTTGTATCTTGCAAAACAAGAGAGAGAGGAGCTTGGTTCTACGATTGTTGGGAGAGAAAGAAGAATAGAGAAAAAGAAAAGAGAAAAAAGAAGAAGAGGAAGAAGAATTCAAGAGAAAAAGTTTTTGTGTTTATTTCTTGAGGTGAGAACTATATATTGATACTTGTTCTATTGTATTTTTATCTATTATTATATAATAGCATGTCATTTCATGTCATGGAGGTTGAATGGAAGTGGAGAGGAGAAGGGTGATTAGGGTTTCTAAGAGAAAGCCTTGAATTTGTCATGTTGTGTATGTTTTTGGATGTGTGAGAACTTGTTTATAGTCTTAGAGTTTTATTTTGAACCTTTGAGATACTTGTTGTGGTGTTGGAATGGTAATGAGTGTTTGAAAACCATGTTTGAGAAGTTCATTTTCGAGCCAAAGTGTGTGGGGGGTTAACCCCGGACCTTAGGAGTTGACACATGAAGTATTTTGTTGCAAAATTTTGGTCTATGTTCCAAGGTGTTGACACCTAGTGCAGAAGTGTTGACACATTGAACAAAAATTTGACTCACTGGCTCAGGAGTCGACACATGAGATTGAAGTGTCGACATCTGTGATTGGCAAACTCGACACACTTTAGTAAAACAGTCATAACTTTCTCTAGAAAACTCGAAATTGTGCACCGTTTGAAGCGTTGAAAACTAGACTCATTGGGTTTTCTATTGATATAAAGTAAGTACTCTAATTCTTTGTAGATTGAGAAATATAGCAGTTTAAAGATGACCTAAAATTTCTATCAACAGTCTAGTTTTCCAGAATTTTAGCCCAATTTTCATTGGACATAACTCCTTTATCTAAAATGTATTTTTGACCCATAACCTATCAATCTAAAGCTCTATAAACCTATTTTCAAATGAGATTGACCTATTGTATTGTCTTGGGTTTTGGTGAAAGTGGTTTCTTGTCTTTGGTTGCATTAGGGAATGGTTTAACATCCTATTGAGTTTTAATGCATCATGGATGTTCTCAATCATATATTTAAAGAGTATAAGCTATAATTATGCATTGGTTATAAATTATAGTATCTATTTCATCATGTTTGATATGGTGGTATTTGGTAGGTTCGAAAGCGAATCATACTATTCCGGTTCAACTGAAAGAGTAGCTCAATTTAAGAGTAAGCGGTATCAGGTGGGGATATTGATACTCTTATTCATATGGAATTGAATGCTTTGTTGTGAAATATGGTGATTGATTGTGGGAATATAAGATGATATTATTTATAAGGCATTGAACGTTCTATTGTTTACATTGGTGGTGATTATTGGATTATGCAATGGCATTTGCATACAATCATTTTGTGTGCATATCTTGCATTGCACGGAGGATGTTTAGTCGATGTGGGACTAACCTAAGGTTTAGCCGATGTGGGATATCCTTGATAACAAGTCACCGATATATTGGGCCACTGTTATCAAAATAGCGTGCATATATGTGGTGTATCATACATTGCATCACAAGAAACATTTTGTTTATTGTTGATGGTGTATTATTTATTGATGATTAATTCAATGGATGTTTATCATTCATTCTTTATGAGTTTGATCATCTTGTGAGCACCTTGATATATAACTCACACCCACACAGATTGTTTTGTAGGAAAATGATGTCCCGTCCACTGTTGGTGTTGATGTTGGTGTTGAGTTAGAGAGTTTCGAGAAGCTCTTTAGTTGAGTTATAAGTCATGTACATTGTTGTACATTGTATTAAAGTCTTATTGGAGTTTTGTTTATTTTGTGATTTTGTAAATATTCATTAGTGTGGATTAAAAGTTCTCTTAATGATGTATGTTGGAGGATTATGAGATGGTTTGTATTTATTTAATATGATGTTATGTATTCCTATAAGATTTCTATCTTTGAAATTATGTTGAGATTTCGCTTACAGGTAGGTGACCTGTGCGATCACGTTCGTCCTAAAACGGCATTAATGATGCTTGATTAGGAACGGGCATGACAATAATATTCCGGTCTTTCATTCTATAGTGGAGTTGCTTCTGTAAGCATATTACCTATTTGATAATATACTGAAATGAAGTAATAAAGTTCACATGTCTATAGAGCCAAGCCAAAAGAAAAGGGAAAATCATGCTTTAAAACATTGGGTGAGTCTCATGAATTTCTTGTGTTGAAAATACCATAGTTTGAAAATTTTTGTCAATTTCTTGCATTGTGAACTATCAAGGGTATGGGTAAGTATGCCAAAGCAATTAAATTTGGGGATGAACTTGTAAGCATACCACCTGTTTGATAATATGCTGAAGTGAAGTGTGTTACTTTGTTGAAGGAAAAATGGCATCAACAAGCACAACAGCTAGCAGTGGTGGGTGGATGTTCCGTAATTGACAATGCAAATGTGGAAAAAAAGCAGTTGTGGGAATATCAGAATCAACGGACAATCCGGGGAAGCTATACTTTCGATGTGCTCAAGGCCAATACAATTTCTTTGCATGGTGGACTGGTCATCTTACTAATGAATTGAACAGAGGTAATGAAGTGGATTAGGGGAGGATTGTTGAAGTTAGGGATGAAGTTAAAGAGATTTCCGCTAGGCTCTATAATTTGGAGGCAAACCAAGCAGCTATGAAGTTGATCCTATTTGAAAGTATGCTATTCACTTGGTTGACAGTGCTCATCATCCTTGTTGCCATCTTGGTGAAGTGATGTTTGGTGTAATGGTGAAAATCAGTGTTTCTAGAGATAGGTTTTTGTAAATGGGCAATTGTCTTATGTCTTTTATATTTGTTTTTATAGCATGAATTGTATACCTAGATATCCAAATGTCAAAAATGTAATGCCTTACCTGTGAAATCCTAACTTGCTTAGCATCATACTTAGCTTAATAGCATGCTTATGGAATATGATTATCCTTAATCAAGGAGCTTGATTGGTATGGTTTAATAAGGACTTGCATTTGGGGGATTATCATATTTTTAAGCATGATTAGTGAGCTTAATCCATAATTAATTAGCTTAATTAATCTTCATGCTTAGCTTATGTTAATCATGATTAATTATCATAAGTGTGATTAATTATGTTAATTATCTGGATTAGAGGTGGATTAAGAAAGCAAGTAGGTTCTAGGTGGGGGTTTAACCCTAAGACACCTAGGTGTGTGCTTCATGTGTGAAAGGTGTGTGTTTCACTAATTTTGCTAGCAAGTGTGTGTGTGTGACATGTGTGGATAATAGATACATATTGTATCTATTTTGTGTCTTGCAAGACAAGAGGGAGAGAAGCTTGGTTCTACGAATGTTGGGAGAGAAAGAAAAAGAGAGAAAAACAAAAAAGAGAAAAGAAGAGGAGGAAGAAGAATTCAAGAGAGAAAGTTTTTGTGTTTATTCCTTGAGGTGAGAACTATATATTGATACTTGTTCCATTGTATTTTTATCTATTGTTGTATAATAGCATGCCATTTAATGCCATGGAGGTTGAATGGAAGTGGAGAGGAGAAGGGTGATTAGGGTTTCAAAGAGAAAGCCTTGAATTTGTCATGTTGTGTATGTTTTCGGATGTGTGAGAACTTGTTTATAGTCTTAGAGTTTCATTTTGAACTTTGGGATATTTATTGTGGTGTTAGAATGGTGATGGGTGCTTAAAAACCATGTTTGAGAAGTCCATTTTCGAGCTAGTGTGTGGGGGGTCGACCCCAAACCTTAGGAGTCAACACATGAACCATTTTGCTGTAAAATTTGGTCTCTAGTCCAAGGTGTCCACACTTGGTGCAGAGGTGTCGACACATTGAACAAAAATTTAACTCACTGGTGACTCGCTCCGAAAACTACAAAATGGAGTTAGTACCCCGCAAGAGTACGGGGGTCGCGATGAAGTATAAACCGGTAATCCGGTATCGTTCTCTCCCAAGGGACCTAGCCAAATATAAGCTCTAGCACTCAACTCACACTAACCTAGCCTAGGATCGAATTGCAATTATGTGGGGAATTGAATCTAAAATAAAAGGAAAAATAAAATGACCGAAAATCTTTAGGTTTTTGATGGGGTTTTGATTTACTAAACTAGTGCAATGAAAATTAAAGCAATTAACTAGGCAATTGATTTAAATGTAAAGCAATTAAAATGGAAAGCCTGGATATGATTGATTCAATCCACCAATTTTCAACAAGAATTTCAATAGAGGATTTTTATAACTCAAATCAAGAATCACACCGTGGATTCTTGATTCGGAATATTTTGACCATAAAACCTTGAGTTCATATTTAGTTGAGTGTAGAAATTAAACCAATTAATAGAACCCTAGAAACAAACCTAGAAATGTGCAAGATTTATACCAATTGTTGAATTGTGCATAAATATTACCAAATGAGTTATGAATCTAAGTTTTCAAATAAATCTAACACTCAACCGAATAGAACAATTGAAATCTAGGAATAAAACTTTGAAGTTCATAAATCCCCATTAAAATACTTGAAGATCCTTGGTGGATTTTCACAATCACACCCAAGAGATGTTTAGCTACTAAAATTCATAATAAAGAGCATAAATGAAGGTAAATCTAACATTAAACTAAGTAAAACTAGTGTTTGGTTGCCAAGAAAGTGAAGGAAAATAAATTACAATGTAATAAAGTTACAATTTCTACTCCTACATTAACATTACAAACATAAATCTAAGCTAAAATACACAAAAACATAAAAACCAACCTTGGAGGAGCTTTTCACACCACCTCCTTGGCTGCTACAAACCCAAAAAATCTTCCTCTCCTCCATTTTTTCGGACAACAAAGCTTTTAAGCTCCAGATCTATATCGACCGATCGATCGGCACTGTTCACCGATCGATCGGCCGATCGAACGGCAATTGGAGCGTTCGATCGAAAAAAAAACTGTTTTTACTGTTCACGGGTACTGTTCACCGATCGATCGGGTTACTGTTCACCGATCGATCGGCCGATCGATCGGTGAATAGCGACCGATCGATCTGGTTACTGTTCACCCGATCGATCGGTAAATCACCCTCTCTGAAGTTTGCCAAGCCAATCGATCGGTTACTATTCATCCCTTCACCTTGAAGCTTGATTTTGACCACTTTAGAGGCCGATTCAGCCGATGCACATTAGAGGACAAATTGTAGCTCTTGAAGTCTTCTTTCCAATGGCACAAAAATCAGCTCAATCGGATATCGGAGTAAAAAGATATGGCCAAAATACCGAGACGGGTCTGAATTTTCATGAACAAATTATTCGCCTTGAACCCGCTTTGATTATTCTTGCTTTCTTTTTGCCTTTATTAGCTTATATAACCTACAAAGCACACACAAAACATAATCAAACAAATATCTAACTAAAATAAGGAAATTAACACTAATATAAATCTAACAAAGTGCGGATTAAGAGCCTATGATTACACTTTTAGGGTGTAATCACCACCCTCAACTTACATTTTGCTAGTCCCTAGCAAAAAACTATCAACAATACAAAGGATAATCTCCACTTTCGTAGGAGTCACGGATGAATTTAGCCCATGCACCAAGCCTTTAAACCCCTAGGTTACTCCTAGTGGACGAGTGGTGTCTCATGAAGGTTTATAGTGATGATACCCACAAACATCCTTTTGTGAATTGTCAATCAAGATAAGAATAAGGAATGAATGCATAATCATACTCAAGTTAACATTGATGCCACTCCAAACTCCAACACTTGCATTAATATGCAACAAGTCATGCAAAACAGAGGTTCATGTGTGTGGGTGAAGAATCATGCTAAACAACACAAATGAACTCATTTAAGCAAATCCAAACCTTTAAACATTTTGATTCAAATCTCACTGGACATACACTCGCAATTAAAGTTCAACATGGTTCTCACAATGGTGTGCTCAACAATGGAGTAAATGTAACGAGACAAATCAAGTGAGCATACCAATTACAAAAACCGAAAAGATAAAAGTGTATCGACATTAGCATAGCTCCATGAAAGAATGTTCAAAGTTAAGCATTGATTCAAAGAAATTGACAAGAAATAGCTTATACTCTATTGAAAACTTCAATCAAGCACAACTTGGATCAACTAAGCCATGTAGAGGTGAAGAGGGTAATGTAGAAGAGGTGAAAGGTAAGGGTAAAGAGATGGGATAAATTGTCATATCATGTGTGATTAAGGCATGAAACGATGAATGAAACACAACTACAACTCTCCCTTATCAACATTTCAATTCTCACTCTTCTCTTAACATATTTTCGACTTTTGAACTCCTCTTCCATTCTTTTCTTCTTTTTATTATATTTTTTTTTTTCTTCTTCTTTTCTTACTTCTTTTTTTTTTTTTTTTTTTCTTTTCTTACTTCTCCTTTAGTTTCCATTCTTATATCATCCCCATTTGATTCAACAACTACTTTTCATATATCAATATGCTCTTTTGCATTGAATTCCCCAAATCAATCTCTTCTTCATCTCCTTTTTTTTTTTTTTTTTTTTGTTTTTTAGTAATGTAAAAACATTTTTTTTTTCACATAGGCATTCCTTTATAAAACAAGAGAGGAAATCACTTTGCACATTTCTAAAAGTAAAAGATCAATAAGGGTAAAGAGGAATGTACGGTTTGGCACGGGAAACTCACGGCTATCAAGAGGAAAAGGGCCTAGAATCCTATCTAAAGTTGTACAACCGAAACATTTCATAGAGTAAAAGTGTCAATAACAAGATCAAAACCCAACTTATGAACCAAATACAAGCATAATGAAGCTATTGAATGAAATGAGGGTGAAGAACTATCCTTGAATAAATGTAAACGCTCCAAAAGGCGATAAATGCTCTAAAGCTCACAAGGTAATAATCTCCACTAATGTAAGGGTGAAAGTGCCAAGACTAGTAACAAATTGTGTTAAAAAGCATAATTGTGCACAATGTTGTAATCCCCTCTACAAATGCATGAATTAAGCAATCCTTACAACATGTTGGGCATGAGGAGTGAATCAACATCATTTTGAGTAAATAATCATGCAAAAATTCCTATATTCTAATCTCAAAAGGCACTTTCACAAGTAAAATAAATTTTTTTTTTTTTATATAGGGTGCAAGACAAAGAAACAAAAACAAAACAATAGAGACAAAGCCTCTACCCCACCCCCAACTTAAAATGATGCATTGTCCTCAATGCATGAGAACATAGCATTGAATGTAATTCAATGGTGGAAAAAGAGAAAAAAAATAAGGTGCAAAAGGCACCCCCAACTTAAAATGAGAAAATAAACTAAGAAAACAAAGAAACAAAACTACTCTTATTCCTACACAAATAAGAGAGAGAAAATCATCCAATTCCACAAAGTGGGAATTTGCCATTATCCCACACCCCCAACTTAGAGATTTTTAAAGAGTTCAAACAAAAATAAAAATAGACAATGGCCACTTGTTTGATGAACTCTATGGTATAACCTTGAAGCACATAAGGGAAATAAGGGTCATGATATGTAGAAAATAAAGAATGATCATGCACAAATGTGCCAATTATGCTCATGCCATGAAGTGCTTGACCCTCCCCTTCTTCTTGGTCGGCCATGGGAATGATGCTTGGTTCCAAGGTTGAAACATGGAGTTCCAAAGGCTCCGTTAGGTTAGGACTAGGTGTTAGAGGTGTAAAAGTAAGGGTCATTTGATCCCTAGACATGGTAAGAATGTCCTCTAAACCATCAACATCCTCATTGTCATGCACATTCCCAATATCAAATAAACCAAAGTCATCATTAAGGGTAGACACATCTCTACCCCTCTCTTCTTGTTTGGAGTCTCCAATTTTGGACTCTTCTCTCTCACACTCTTCATCCCTAGGTTCATTTTCAATCATTTCCTCACTTACCTTAGAAATCTCTTCCTTAGACTCAAAGTCTTGGGGAAGGATGGTTTGGTTAATGATGTTCTCAATCCTAAGGTTAGTGATGGAATGGATTTGTTCAATTGGATGGACTTCCTCTTGGTTAGGGTAAAAATTAAGGTGATTTTCATTAAAGCTCACTTGGGGTGGAGGTAGATATTCAACGTGCTCATGGTGGTAATAAATTCGTGAAGCTTCACGAAAATAGTCAAAGGGGTTCTTGTAGGTTTGAAGGGATTCTTGATAATGCTTTGAAAAAGCTCCCTCATGTCCGCTACCAATGTTAAATTCATTACACCCCCCAAGATTGGGAGGTAGTCGAGGAGGTTCACTTTGACCATTAGCTTTAAGGCATTCTCTAAGAGACATGTTGGATGGTTCTTGTGCTTTAAGCCTATTAGCCCGAATGTAGTCTCTAAGAGATTTACATGGAGGTGTTTTCACACCACCATTCTCATTAATGCTCTCATTGCCACCATAGGGTCCCCCAAAATGGGGAGGTAGTCGGGGAGGCTCTCTTAGGCCATTAGCTTTAAGGTGGTCTCTCATAGACATGTTGGATGATGGATGGTTTGAAAATGTGCCCCCAAACATAATGAAATGCGCGATGGAATATGGATGCAATGCACAAACAAGTGTAGCGCACCGCGCCTCAACACATCATACACAACAATGCTCAATAATTGTCCATCCAAACCTCCAATCTCCGCATAATAAATTCCACCAATTTAAACACTTTCAACCAACCAAACCTCCAATCTCCACAAGTTATATACCACCAATTTACAATAAAAATAATCCCTAATTCTCCACTAGCAATCCTCCAATCAAATTACTAAAATGAAACAAAATATATACAAATAAACCAAAATGAACCTAAAATAAAGAGAAAAAGAAAGAATGAAAATCTAATATGGTATTTACATAAAAAATGGAACGAAGTTACCGATGGCCTAAGCCGAAGATTCCTCCGTTGTGGTAGATTGATGGAGATCCAATCCACCAATTGCTTTCCAATCCCAAGACTTGTAGTGCTTGTCTCGTGCCTTTGGTCCCCGGCAACGGCGCCAAAACTTGACTCGCTCCGAAAACTACAAAATGGAGTTAGTACCCCGCAAGAGTACGGGGGTCGCGATGAAGTATAAACCGGTAATCCGGTATCGTTCTCTCCCAAGGGACCTAGCCAAATATAAGCTCTAGCACTCAACTCACACTAACCTAGCCTAGGATCGAATTGCAATTATATGGGGAATTGAATCTAAAATAAAAGGAAAAATAAAATGACCGAAAATCTTTAGGTTTTTGATGGGGTTTTGATTTACTAAACTAGTGCAATGAAAATTAAAGCAATTAACTAGGCAATTGATTTAAATGTAAAGCAATTAAAATGGAAAGCCTGGATATGATTGATTCAATCCACCAATTTTCAACAAGAATTTCAATAGAGGATTTTTATAACTCAAATCAAGAATCACACCGTGGATTCTTGATTCGGAATATTTTGACCATAAAACCTTGAGTTCATATTTAGTTGAGTGTAGAAATTAAACCAATTAATAGAACCCTAGAAACAAACCTAGAAATGTGCAAGATTTATACCAATTGTTGAATTGTGCATAAATATTACCAAATGAGTTATGAATCTAAGTTTTCAAATAAATCTAACACTCAACCGAATAGAACAATTGAAATCTAGGAATAAAACTTTGAAGTTCATAAATCCCCATTAAAATACTTGAAGATCCTTGGTGGATTTTCACAATCACACCCAAGAGATGTTTAGCTACTAAAATTCATAATAAAGAGCATAAATGAAGGTAAATCTAACATTAAACTAAGTAAAACTAGTGTTTGGTTGCCAAGAAAGTGAAGGAAAATAAATTACAATGTAATAAAGTTACAATTTCTACTCCTACATTAACATTACAAACATAAATCTAAGCTAAAATACACAAAAACATAAAAACCAACCTTGGAGGAGCTTTTCACACCACCTCCTTGGCTGCTACAAACCCAAAAAATCTTCCTCTCCTCCATTTTTTCGGACAACAAAGCTTTTAAGCTCCAGATCTATATCGACCGATATCGATCGGCACTGTTCACCGATCGATCGGCCGATCGAACGGCAATTGGAGCGTTCGATCGAAAAAAAAAAAAAAAACTGTTTTTACTGTTCACGGGTACTGTTCACCGATCGATCGGGTTACTGTTCACCGATCGATCGGCCGATCGATCGGTGAATAGCGACCGATCGATCTGGTTACTGTTCACCCGATCGATCGGTAAATCACCCTCTCTGAAGTTTGCCAAGCCAATCGATCGGTTACTATTCATCCCTTCACCTTGAAGCTTGATTTTGACCACTTTAGAGGCCGATTCAGCCGATGCACATTAGAGGACAAATTGTAGCTCTTGAAGTCTTCTTTCCAATGGCACAAAAATCAGCTCAATCGGATATCGGAGTAAAAAGATATGGCCAAAATACCGAGACGGGTCTGAATTTTCATGAACAAATTATTCGCCTTGAACCCGCTTTGATTATTCTTGCTTTCTTTTTGCCTTTATTAGCTTATATAACCTACAAAGCACACACAAAACATAATCAAACAAATATCTAACTAAAATAAGGAAATTAACACTAATATAAATCTAACAAAGTGCGGATTAAGAGCCTATGATTACACTTTTAGGGTGTAATCAACTGGCTTAAGGAGTCGACATATTAGGTTGAGGTGTCGACGCTTGTGACTAGCAGACTCAACACACTTTAGTAAAACGGTCATAACTTTCTCTAGAAAACTCGAAATGGCGCACCGTTTAAAGCGTTGAAAACTAGACTCATGGGGCTTTCTATTGATAAAATGTGGTACTCTAATTTGTTTTAGATTAAGAGATATGACAGTTTAAAAATGACCTAAAATTTCTATCAAAAGTCTAGTTTTCCAAAATTTTAGTCCAACTTTTATTGGACATAACTCCTTCATCTAAATGTATTTTTGATTCATAACCTATCAATCTAAAGGTTTCTAAACCTATTTTCAAATGAGATTGACCTATTGCATTTTCTTGGGTTTTGGTGAAAGTGGTTTCTTGTCTTTGGTTGCATTAGGGAAGGGTTTAACATCCTATTGAGTTCTAATGCATTATGGATGTTCTCAATCATATATTTAAAGAGTATAAGCTATAATTATGCATTGGTTATGAATTATAGCATATATTTCATCATGTTTGATGTGGTGGTGTTTGGTAGGTTCATAAGCGGATCTTACTATTCCGGTTCAACTGAAAGAGTAGCTCAATTTGAGAGTAAGCGGTATCAGGTGGGGATATTGATACTCTTATTCATATGGAATTGAATGTTTTATTGTCCACAATGGTGGTGATTATTGGATTATGCGATGGCATTTTCATACAATACATTTTGTATACATATCTTACATTGCACAGAGGAGGTTTAGTCGATGTGGGACTAACCTAAAGTTTAGCTGATGTGGGGCTAACCTAAAGGGTGTCGATGTGGGATATCCTTGATAACAAGCCATCGATATATTGGGCCAATGTTATCAAAATCGCGCGCACATATGTGGTGTATCATACATTGCATCACAAGAAGCATTTTGTTTATTGTGTATTATCCATTGATGATTAATTCAGTGGATGTTTATCATTCATTCTTTATGAGTTTGATTATCATGTGAGCACGTTAATATATAGCTCACACCCACACAGATTGTTTTGCAGGAAAATGGGAGATGTCCAGTCCATTGTTGGTGTTGATGTTGGTGTTGAGTTAGAGAGCTTCAAGAAGCTCTGTGGTTGAGTTATTAGTGATGTATATTGTTGTACATTGTATTAAAGTCTTGTTGGAGTTTTTTTTATTTTGTGATTTTGAAAATAAGTGTGGATTAAGAGTTCTCTTAATGATGTATGTTGAAGGATTATGAGATGGTTTGTATTTATTTAATATAATGTTATGTATTCCTATAAGATTTCTATTTTTGAAATTATGTTGAGATTTCACTTACAGGTAGGTGACTTGTGCGATCACGTTCGTCTTAAGACGACATTAATGACGCTTGATTAGGAGCGGGCGTGACATTACCTGCCCCAACTAATCTCCTTTGATGCTAAATGTAAGACGGATTCATATCTTCATTTTGATGCTTACTATGTTTTTCTAACATTTTATATGATGACAATTAAGTAACATTTCCTACGCAATATGGGTTTGGAATGAACCACATTACAACATAAAGCTAAATAACCACATCCAATTGTAGAAGTGAAATATCTATTAAAAACATGCTAAGTTATACATAAGTTAAACATTAATTACATCTATTAATCCAAGTGCATAAGTTAAACATTAATTACATATTCTAAGTGAGCTAAGCATCACATGACCCATAAGTCAATATAACTGTACAATATATATTTCATGTGCAAAACTAAAAACACGCTACTGACACATCCAAGAACATTGAGCAGTATAGCTATACCAAAATATTCTCCCAAACTGTACCAAAAAGTATAAACTAGTTGTACCCACAAAAAAATAGTATTAGTATCCTATCTATACCCCACCCCACTTAGAGACATGCCCACTCATCACTTGTTCAACTTACAGGTCCACTTGCAGCTCTCTTAACACCTTTTCCAGTTGCACCTCTTCTAATTGCATCTCTGCTTGTTCCAGCTACAAGTCCAGGACTTCTGCTTGTTCCAGCACCTCTGCCACTTGCACCCCTATTTGCTCCACCAACACCTCTAATACCCCTTCTAACACATTTTTCAGGTCCACTTGTTTTGCTCTAACAAAATAAGCATAAAACATAAAACATAAACATTTAATGACTTTTTTTTATAATTAAATAAGTGAAGAGGTAAGTGAAAGAGCATACAACTACAGGAGCTCTCTAGCAACTTCTTTTATTATGTCCATGCTGGCCACATATAGTGGAAGTGATAGTGTGCCACTTCCTCTGAGAATTTGTACCTACTTATGGTTCATTAACCTCCCTCTTCCTATTTTTTTTTGGGTCTACCAGGTAACTTGCGAAGAATAAGAGGTTGTATTAGATCCCCAAGAACTTCTCCACTCCACATTGACTCATCAAGCACAAGATGAATAATCCCTTCATAAGCCTCTATGTACTTTTCTCTACTAAAGTACTTATCACAAAAGCTCTCAATATCCAACCTTCTAAACATAACACATGCTGCCACATGCTTACAAGGTATTCCACTCAACTCCCAAGCTCCATAAGAGCATGTCCTCCTATCAAGGTATACCACATATCTAGTAATTCCTTTTGTCACCTCGTATTCATTAGCTCCAGCATATAACACAATACACTGCCTACTTTGTTGGACTAATTTTTTTTAACTTCTTCTTTGTGCTTGAAATCACCATACCCTTCTATGTCATACACTCCCCAAAACCTATGATGAATTCTATGCATTAGCTTACTTCTAACAGCATCTACCAAAGTCAATATTGGCTTAGCCCTCAATTCACCAACCCACTAATTAAAAGATTCAGTAAGATTGTTGGTGATGTGATCAGTCCTCACAGAGGGGTTAGACTCGTGCCTTGTCCAGTGGGGTATCCATCAACCACTTATGGGCCTCTTTAGAAGCAACTTTCATCTGCTCCATCACCTTATTAAAGTCAACCTCATTATAAGCCCTTGATGCAGCCTAGAATAGGGACCTCAAGTACACGTCAAGGAAGCTTCCCTTGAAGTTGTTATATTAGTGTCTGACACACCTTCGATGATTAGCTCTTGGGAAGTGTTTGACAATTGCATGTTCAATGCCCTATGCTAAATTAAAGGGTTAGACAACTACATAAAGTATTGAAGCAGATATAAAGCATACTAACTAAAAAGTGAACATAAAATAACTAAAGTGTCATACCTTCTAGCCATCAGACATGATTGTCCAAGGCCTATTGTCGACAACATTCCCTATACAAATGTATAAGTGCTGCATGAAGAAACTTAAACTTTCCCATGTCTCACTTTTCACTACACTAAAAGCTACTAGACATAACCCATCATTCCCATCTAAGCCAATTGCAGTTAATAAAACACCACCATAATGACCTTTGAGGTGGTAACCATCTAGACCAATAAAAGGTCTACAACATTTTATAAATCTAGTCTTCACTGCTTCATAGCAAATAAACAACCTCTAAAATGAGGGGGTATAACTGACCAGGTACCCTCTCATATTAGATTTTCACCCAGCTTCCAAGATTGCTCCTCCTAATCTCTACTGCATACATTGGCAGCTTTCTGTAACTGTCTCTATGGTTACCTTCAATTTCTTCCATGGCTTTTTTCCTTGCTCTGTATAATTGCATCCAACCAGCTTCAACACCAAACCTTCCTTTGTAATTTTGTTTTCATTCCTGTCAATTTCATCTCAGGATTCTCCCTTAATCTCTTACCAAGCTTTTTTGCTATCCAAGTAGAAGTAGCTTCAACATTCTTTGTATTTGACACACAATTATGTGCAGCACACAAACTCTTGATTTGGTATGTCACACCATCAGGCATTGGTGAAGTATGTATACGCCATTTATAATTTTCACTACCACAATGAGCTGTCACTCTCTTTTTCTCATTCTTATCCCTCACAAGTTTAAATCCTTCTTGGACAATATAATCCTTGAGTACCTCTCTAAAGTGGTTGACATCTGCAAACATAATTCATGTCTCTAACTTGGTTTTCTCCCCTTTCTTAAGCACAAAGAGTTATTCTTTCTTTTTGTCTCCCCTTTTAGCATTCAAGTTAGAGTCTGACCCACAGCTAGTGTTGCTATCAGATGCATAATCTGATAATTGATCAGCAGCACCATCTAGCCCAAACTCATCTACTTTAGTATCCCCTAATTCAGTATCATTATCGACGTGATCACCACTTAGTTCATAGCTTTCATCTTCACTACTTCCATAAAGACTTGCATCGCTTGCACTACCATTATATTACCATTGCTCATCATTAGTTTCCCAAAAAGATTTATCATCACTGCATGACCCAAATTCAGGAACCTCAGACCTTGTATCTCCATCAGTCCTTCCTCCATCATTGCCTATATGTTCATTCCATTCTTCATTACCACCACATACATTACCTTGTACAGGTACATCTTGAGCAGATTCAACTTCAGTTGCTTTTGCACTGTGAATTTCAGTGACTTATGATGGTCCAACCTGTGACATATTAACTCCTAATGACCATTGTTCTACCTCTACTGATATATTGATTTCACTCTTGCCACAAATCTCAAACATTTTTACCACGTCTTCATCATTTCTAACCTCGAATCGCATTCTTCCCAACTGATAATATAATTTGATTTCTAGTCTAACAGTGGAGGGGATATCAGCTAATAAATTTAACCTTGAATACCTATTGGGATCAACATTCCTCCTATTGTAAATCTTCCCCTTATACTGTATTACCAGATCATATATTGCAAATGGTGCCATATTTAACCTATACAAATCAATACATTATAAGTGTTGAACTAACAACCAAGAAGTGCTCATGCAAGTTCAAACAAATATATTATCAAACAGTGGTGTACTTAATTTTTACAACTATATTTAAACAAGTAATTAGACACACACAAACACCACATAAAGCCAATCATCAAACGAACTAACAAACATCTGTTTAGCATATTATCAAATAGGCAGTGTGTTTACTAGTGCACTAACATACTAAACACATTCATGCAAGTTCACACCAATTAAGGCTTTTTTTATTAAAAGCCATAACATAACAATTTGGGAACTAGCAGTTTTTGTAAAACCTATACCATAGTTAACGATTTTTATTAAAAATCAAAACTATAAAATTATGGCTTTTTACAGGTTTAATAAACCTGTTTTTACTGTCAAAAAATGATAATTAATTATTACTTACAAACAAACCCTAAAAGTTTACTCATAATGCACCCAAACTCAGCATGATTTTGGAAAAATTCATAGAACCAATAATTTTATGTTGTTATTGAAAAAGCCTAACACAAACACATTCACGAATGCTCAAATAAATCCGATCAATTTCATACCTTGGCAGATAAGACTGATTAATGTCAAAAAAAATCACCCTCTTCAACTTTCCTCCTCTATTCACTTCACATTTTTTTGCTTTAACTCCAAAAACTCTTGTTTGTTGCTTCTAATGCTAATAAAAAAACGACGTAACAAGGAATTGAAGGTTTGTAATATTGGAACAAAAATAGGGTTTTGGGCTCCTTTTCACACATCACATGCATATTCAAACACTAGCCCGATTTCTAAACTCCAATTTAGTCCACCGGTTGCTTCCCAGGCTCGTAGGGCCCACTTAAAACTAAATGACCATTTTGCCCCTAGGCATCCAAACGCCCCGAGAACCACACCGGCTCTGGGTATCAAACTAGTAACCTCCTAGGAATGCTTTATATAGTATTCCCAACCTTCTTTTATCTTTTCGGATCATTCCGAGTCAGTTCCGACAAACCCGATGCAAAATGACTGTTTTGCCCCTAGTGGACTAGTCGCCTTTTCCGACCACACCGGCTCTGGGTATCAAACCGACAACCTTTGAGAACATTTTAAATAATATTTCTAAATCCCGAGTCTTCTTCCGGGACATTCTGAGTCCGTCCCGGTAGTTTTCTGGCCCGGTTGACCGTTTTGCCCCTAATGGCCCGGTTAACCCTTCTAACAAATCTTGTCATCATTTTTCAAGTCTTTTGTCCTTAAGAAATTATTCTAAGGGTTTCTGTCCCTTTTCGGCTCTCCAGGTCATTCTTGGCCCCTTCAATTCATCCCCAGACCTTCCGGAGTCATTCCTAGTAAAGTCAGGCTAAAAATTACAAGGTAGTCACTAGTACAGGCGCCCAAATCTTCTAAAGATACGTGCTTGCCGACCTTAAAAATTTTCTAAATGGCTAGTGCCACTAGCCAAAAAATGGCCTGGCGCGGTGTAATTTTTGGCCTAGCGCCACTGCAACAGGTGCAAGTACATTCCTCTGTCTATAAATACAGAGCCTCCTTCAGCGTGAAAAAGGTCCACAAACTCAATGTAAAAACCCTAATATTCAATATACAGAGCTCGTAGCCTCCCTAAACCCTAGCTCCTCTAGGTTTTTCAAACCCTAGCCTCCATACACAAGCCCTAGCCTCCTATACACTCATACACTCTCATACACTTATACCCTAGCCTCCAATCCTCCATTGAAGACTTGGATTGCTGCAATTCCAGGGCTCTTGAAGATCAAGACGAACTCTCGAAGATCAAGACGAACTCTCGAAGCTTCGAAGATCAAGACGAAGACTGAAAGGAAGCGAAGACTGAAGAAAAGGAAGGCGCGCAAAGCCAAGCGAAATAAATAAGACATACGATAAGTTTTCTCTTTAAGTTTCTGCACTTCCTCCTTTCTCTTCTTCCTCCTAACCCACTTGAGTTTTCTCTATTTTAATCCCCCATCTTCTTCCCCTCTTTTTTTGCATGCTTGAAACAAGGGGACTCCCGGTCCATGTGTAGGATTAGGCTATTGGAGGGTCACCGTGTCGGGGGCTTTCTTTTAGTCTAATCGAAGACCACGTGGGTTCGGCCCCCTTGATTATGTGGTGAAGCCTTAACCTTGTATGTTCACGACCCCAATTTGTATTGTGCATATCATTATCTTGCATTCTTCCAAAAATCGTTTTTAAACTCGTTTTCAAAACTTGCATTAAACTTATTTTCAAAATTGTATCAAAATCTCCTTTTTCAAAACTTGTTTTCAAAATCACAATCCTAAAGTGATTCTAGCCTTTCTATGGCTAGGATTGCTTTAGAAAAGTGTTACATTTAAAATGATTGATATGGTCTATATTTTCAACTCCTTGTTGTTTTTCAAAACCACTTTCTTAAAGTGGTTCTAACCTTCTTATGGTTAGGATCGCTTTAGGAAAGTGAGACGTTTTTATACTTTCCAAAAAAGCTCTCTTTTTAAAAGTCTCTTTTTCTAAAACCCTCTTTTTCAACATGCTTTCTAGAAGCTCTTCTTTCCAAAATTCTTTTTTAAAAACTCTCTCCAAAAATCTATTTTCCAAAATCTTTTCTTCTCAACTCTTTCCCAAAACGCTTTCTTCAAATTCCTTTCCCAAAAACGCTCCCTAGGTCTCCTTCCTAGAAAAAACTCCCTTTTCAAAACTCCTTTCCAAAAACTCCTTTTTAAAATCTATTTCCAAAAACTGTCTTTTCAAAAGTTCACCTTCTAGAAATTCCTCCCTAGGATTTCCTTCTCAAAACCTCATTTCCGAAAACTCACTTTCCAAAGTCTTTTTTCTTAGAGCCCAAGTCAAACCCTAGAACCCACGATTAAGAAACCCTAATTTTTCCTTCCAAAAACATGGTTTTTGAACTTACCTTAAAACCTCGGTTTCCAAAACCTCTTATTTTCTACATCAAAACTATATCTTTCCAAAACCTATTTTTTACGTCAAAACTATAGTTTTCCAAATCTAGGGTTTCTAAAACCTCCATTTCCAAATCTTTGTCAAATCTAATCTTCCCTTTAGGAAACCAAATTCAATCTTCCCGTTTAGGAAACTAGAAAGAAAATTCAATCCCTTGTTTTAGGAAATAGGAATCTCAACCCTTCCTAGTCTAAATATTTTCTAATTCAAATCATTCCCAATCTTCCACTTTCCTAAATCTTAAGTTTTCAAAACTTGAACATAAAAATCTTTCTTAATCTAAATTTTCCCTAATTCCAACCTTTTCTAAATTCCGTACCTTTCCAAATCTTAACTTTCCAAATCTAAATCTTCAAATCTTTCTTAAGTTCAAATCTTTCCAAAACTCTAAACTTCCAAACTTTCTAAATTCTAAACTTTCCTAAAAAAAACTTCAAATCTTTCCAAATCTAAAACTTTCAAAACTCAAAACTTTCTTACTTTTAAAACTTCCCTATTACAAAAACATTTCAAATTCAAAACTTTACAATTTCAAAACTTTCTTAAAACAAAACATTTCTTGATTCAAACCTTCCCTAAAATGAAAGCTTTCCTAATTCGAACACTTTCCTAAATTGAAACTTTCCTAAAACGAAATATTTCAAAAATGACACTTTTCTAATTTGAAACTTCCCTAAACCAAAACTTTCCTGAAACGGAACCTTCCTAAAGTGACATTTTTCTAAAACGGAACTTTCCTAATTCAAACCCTTCCTAAATTCAATCTTTCCTAATTCTCCAAGTCTAACATTCGAGTCAAATCTTTTCTAAAATCTTTCCAAGTCAAGTCCAATCTTTCTTTTCTAAGTTTCTAAGTCTAGGTTTTCTAAAACCAAGCTTTCCAAAATCAAATCTTTTCAAATCTTCTAATCAAAATCTCTTTCTTCCAATCATATCTTCTATTTTCTATCGGACTCTAGTCCAACCTATGATTGACCTAATTCTTCAAAAAGAATACGTAGGCAACCCTCATGGGTGCGGTCACAACCTTTTTCAAGCTTCTATTTTCACAATTTCTTTTAAATCTCCAATTCTACAATCTTCTTCAAGTTTTCAATTCCATAATCTATTTTTCTAATTCCAAATTTCTATTTCCAATTCTTTATTTCCTATTTCTAAAACTTTCCAATTTTAAGTCTATCTTTTCAAACCTCTTTTAAATCAAATCAATTTCTTTTCAAATTTCTTTCCAAATCTATTTTCAAATCTTTTCTTGCACTTACATCTCATGCATCATATTTTTAAATATTATTTTTCTAAAGTGGATAGGGTTGGATAGTTGTTAATTGAAGACTCTCATAGGTGAATTTAGGGCAAATAGACATGTAGGTACCGCAAGGGTGGGGTAGGGTGATGGCTTAGTGCGTCTTCCCTACACGTAACTAACCTCTGAACCTAGAATTACTGTTTTCGAAAGACCAAAAACGGAGGTTGCTAAACAACTCATTTTCTTAAAAATCCTCTCTTAAGGATGTTTTCCAAAATTATTTTCCAAAAACCCTAAGTGTAGCCTTTGGATTATGCTTAAGTTTTGGGTGACCTAACTCACCTTAATCAAGTTAGGAGGTGACTCCAAACTTTTTCTAAAAGCCCTTAATTCAAACCAATTTTCAATTCAAACCTAGTCGCATTCATTCTTCTAAGAGGGTGAGTTCTAACGAGAGAGTACAATATTTTTTCTGCTTGTGTGTGTATTCCTCGAGTGCGAAAAATCTGGGCACGACAGATTTTAGGTAGGGAAAACCCTATTCTTCTCTGTCGCGTCCTAGTTTTTGGGGTGTGCAAGGTCCTTTTGGCTCGGAGACCCTAAAGCACGGAACTCTGTCACTAGAACTCGTCCTCCTAGAAGCATAAGTGCGACTGCGTTTGAGTTGAAAATTAATTTGGTGAAGGGCTTTCTAGAAAAATAGGAGTCACCACTTAACTTGATTGAGGTGAGTTGGGGCACCTAAAGCTAAGTGTTAATCCGAAGATTAAACTTAGAGTTTTTGAAAATTTCCTCAAAGAGAGGGTTTTTAGGAAAATAGGTTGTTTAGAAACCTTTGGAAATATTTAAGTCCTTTTCGAAAATAACTCTATTTTGGTCTTTCAAAAATAAAAATCTATGGTCTGGGGGTTGGTTACGTGTAGGGAAGATATCCTAAGATCATCACCCTACCCCGCCCTTTCGGTACCTATGACTCGTCCCTTCCACGCTCACCGTGATGGGGGTGCTTGTAGTTTAAGTGGGGTTCTCTCATTATCATGTTCTCCCAAGAGACCTTTGCCAATTTAGCAATAGGAACGAGTAGACTTTAGAAATATGTTCAGATTGGAACCGCAAACCAAGAGTGAAATCGATTGCTATGTTAGCTAAAATTTGACCGAAAATCTTTTGGTGTTTGAGGGTTTGATTTACTAACAACTAGGCAAGCAATTAAAATGAAATTTAAACCTACAACTTACTTCTAGCTAAAGTGAATTGACAATTATGAATATTCTACTACAACAACCACACTTAACACTAAATCAACTCTTAATTTAACCGGAATTTTAAATGAACACAAATAGAGATTTAACTTGATTAAAGAAGGGGGTTTGGGTTCAAATGTTCCAATCTACCAATTCTTGCATGGAATTTGAAATGGGGAGTTTCGGTTAACTCGAATCAAGAACCGTCCAAAGGCCCTTGATTCGGAAGATTTAGCTTTGAAATTTTAGGGATCTCTAATTATTTTGGAATTAAGTTTTATCATAATTTATGGGTTCTTAGGATATAAATCACATGTTATTAACTATGATTATAGATCTAAGATTTCTACACAAATTAATTCCAACATAATTAGAGAAAAATAAGTAAACAAGATATTCAATGAGATTCAAGAACTCCCCTTTCATTTTCCATGCATTCCTTGGTAGATCTTCACATGTGCTCCCAAACAATGAGTTTAACTTGAAGAATCCATGGTTGAAAGCTTTCCAAAGTGTAGAGACCGCATCTTGATTTTAACTCAAAAGTGTATATATATTGAAATGTAGAGAATATGAGAGTTTACACTAAATCAACCTAAGAAATCTATCTAAATACTTCCAAAAGCCCTAAATACAATAAAGTAAATTGAATCTAAGCAAAATACAAGATTTTTCCCTATTTTTCCTCTCTACCCGCAGCTGGAAACCCTAAAATCTGATATATCCCTCTTTTTCCTCGACTGCTGGGTTGTAGGGCAAATCTGTGCTCACCGTCCGAAGTGCGTCTTAAGAGCGTCCGATATTCGTCCGGATGGTGCCATAACCGTTCGAAAGGTTATTTCACCGTTCGGACGGTCTTCAGACGAGGAAACTCGGCTCGGTAATTCTTCGAACGGAAAAAGACGACTCTGGAACGGCTTTGGACGAAAAATAATGCCTCTAGAACCGCTTTGGACAGGAAATATAGAATCTGGAACTCCAATATCCGTCACACCGTCCGAACGGTAATTCGCCCGTTTGAACGGGGCGTCCGAACGGTCCCTTGTTTGTCCGAATGGCCTAGGCGTCCGAAAGGTAATTTGTCCATCCAAACGCACTGTCTGAACAGTTTAACAGTTCGAACGGTCCGTCCAGACAGTCTTCTCTCCTTTAAGCCCCTTTTTCCACCAATTTAACGCCAAAAACCTGCAATATAGATATAAAAACAGTTTAGATCAATTTATTGCTAAAAATCTATAATAATACCCATATAGAGGCTATCAAACACTTCATTAAGGGACAAAGATTACACTTTTAGAGTGGAATCAACCTACATGTCTAATCACCCTTTGTTCACTTATTAGAATAACCGGTTACTATTGTCCATGACTCGCTCCGAAAACTACAAAATGGAGTTAGTACCCCGCAAGAGTACGGGGGTCGCGATGAAGTATAAACCGGTAATCCGGTATCGTTCTCTCCCAAGGGACCTAGCCAAATATAGGCTCTAGCACTCAACTCACACTAACCTAGCCTAGGAGTGAATTACAATTATGTGGGGAATTGAATCTAAAATAAAAGGAAAAAGAAAAGAACCGAAAATCTTTAGGTTTTTGATAGGGTTTTGATTTACTAAACTAGTACAATGAATATTAAAGTAATTAACTAGGCAATTGATTTAAATGTAAAGCAATTAAAATGGAAAGCTTGGATATGATTGATTCAATCCACCAATTCACAACAAGAAATTCAATAGAGGATTTTTATAACTCAAATCAAGAATCACACCGTGGATTCTTAATTCGAAATATTTTGACCATAAAACCTTGAGTTCATATTTAGTTGAGTGTAGGGATTAAACCAATTAATAGAACCCTAGAAGAAAACCTTATAAATGTGCAAAATTTATACCAATTGTTGAATTGTGCATAAATATTACCAAATGAGTTATGAATCTAAGTTTTCGAATAAATCCAACACCCAACCAAATAGAACTATACAAATCTATGAATAAAACTTTGAAGTTCATGAATCCCCATTAAAATACTTGAAAATCCTTGGTGGATCTTCACAATCACACCCAAGAGATGTTTAGCTACTAGAATTCATAATAAAGAGCATAAATGAAGGTAAATCTAACGTTAAATTAAGTAAAACTAGTGTTTGGTTGCTAAGAAAGTGAGAGAAAATGGCAAGAAAGTGAAGGAAAATACATTACAATGTAAGAAAGTTACAATTTCTACTCCTATATTAACATTACAAACGTAAATCTAAGCTAAAATACACAAAAACATAAAAACCAACCTTGGAGGAGCTTTTCACACCACCCCCTTGGCTGCTACAAACCCAAAAAATTTTCCTCCCCTTCATTTTTTCGAACAACATAGCTTTTAAGCTCCAGATCTGTATCGACCGATCGATCGGCACTGTTCACCGATCAATCGGCCAATTGAACGGCAATTTGGAGCGTTCGATCGGTAAAAAACTATTTTTACTGTTCACGGGCACTGTTCACCGATCGATTGGCCGATCGATCGGTCACTGTTCACGATCGATCGGGTTACTGTTCACCAATCGATCAATCGGCCGATCAATCGGTAAATCACCCTCTCTGAAGTTTGCCAAGCCAATCGATCGGTTACTATTCATCCCTCCGCCTTGAAGCTTGATTTTGACCACTTTAGAGGTCTATTCAGTCGATGCACATTAGAGGACAAATTGTAACTCTTGAAGTCTTCTTTCCAATGGCACAAAAATTAGCTCAATCGGACATCGGAGTAAAAAGATATGGCCCAAATACCGAGACAGGTCTAAATTTTCATGAACGAATTATTCGCCTTGAACCCGCTTTGATTATTCTTGTTTTCTTTTTGCTTTTATTAGCTTATATAACCTACAAAGCACACACAAAACATAATCAAACAAATATCTAACTAAAATAAGGAAATTAACACTAATATAAATCTAACAAAGTGCGGATTAAGAGCCTATGATTACACTTTTAGGGTGTAATCAGTCCACTTAATATCCACTTTAGAATTTTGAAAATGGGGTTTAGTCATCACTTTTCGGATGGATGATGCATGATGTAAGTTTTTGGAAGAAGTTTGGAATAGAAACTTTGAATTGATTGAAATTTTTGCAAAAAAAAGGATTGGAGTTTAAATAAAAGTCATGACCCCACCATTTCAGGTTGCCTACGTATCTCATTTGGCGAGAATCAAGTCATTCGTAGTTCGGGCAAAAGCCCGATGAAAAATAGGCGCATTAGGGCCTTTGGGAGTTTTGAAGATACTTTGGGGTCTTTGAAAGAGTTTAAGACACTTTAAGGTCTTTTGAAAAAGTTTAAGACACTTGGAGGTATTTTGAAAAAGTTTAAGAAACTTAGAGGTCTTTAGAAGTTGAAAACTCTTTGTGGTCTTGGAAGTTGAAGACTCTTTATGGTCTTGGAAGTTTTGACTTGAAATTGGATGGTGGAGTGTTTTGAAAATCTTTTTGGATCAACTTTAAGGGAGTTTTAGAAAAATGCTTTGGCATGACTCGAGAGAACTTGAAAATGTTTTTGAAGTCTTGTTTTGAAAACCTTGGAGGCATGACTTTAGAATGTTTTGATGAATTAGTTTTTAAAAGTGGTTTTTGGAAATGGCTAAGAGTTTGGAATCCTAATATAGACAACCTTAGAGGTTGATCTTGATTTATCACTGGTCCTTGGAATCCCTAACCATGAGGGGGCTAGGGATACCTTAGGTTTGTGACCTTTTGAAAATATTTTTAGAAATGCCTTGAAGAGAGAATGTAGAAATATTTGAAGAGTCTATGGAGTTGGTTTCTTTG